>PVJO010005002.1:6446-103216 GCA_004026905.1 Hystrix cristata | reverse complement strand
ACAAGAAAGAATATGTAGACAAGAGAATGTATTGGACAGGTATCAGGATGAATAAGAGAAAGAGAAAATAAGGAGAAACAAAACCAATATATACATATATTATGTATACATACACATACAGTGGGATTTCTCTGATGGCCATCACTCTGTGGGGGGCACAGGCCGAAACTTGATTCTGTGCTCGTTAGCCCTACTGCACCTGCAGTGGTCAGTGATGGGTACCATGCTGATCCTAGCCTCCAAGCATGAAGTCTGGGGGCAGTTGTCAGACTGCAGCAATCTGGGGGATCTTTGGTAGCCCACCCACATCTCCTTATAGGTTATGTCTCTAAAAGTTCCTTAGTGGTGTGGGTATTGTTGGTTTTACCAGATAGTGATGGCTTGAATCAGAAGAGAAATGGGAAAAGGAAAAAAAAAAAAAAAGAAGACGACGACACTGAGGGAGAGAGGTAACACTGCTTTCAGTGCAAGGTGTTTCCCACCCTATTTGATGTTCACACTGCCGATGCGCGGGCCAAGCCAGCACAAATCCGTACTGGGTAGCGGCCTGACCTGCAAGCTCAAGCCTCCTACCCACGATGGAGTCTGGAGCTGTCTTCCTCGGGAGCGGGCGGAGCCAGCGCAGATCCACGTGGGAAGCGCCTGAACTGCAAGCTCAAGCCTCGATCCAAAGATGGAGTCCAGAGCTGTCTTCCCCAGGAGGGGGCGGAGCCAGCACAGATCCGCGCAGGGAAGGGGCCTGACCTGCAAGCTCAAGCTTCCTGCCCAAGATGGAGTCTGGAGCTGTCCTGTATCTGATTTTCACATGACTTTTTTCCCTTGTCTTGTATTTTGCTTGTGATAAAAATGATTGTCACTGGACTTAAGGTACACCCAGGAGATTTGGTATGATGTTAACTTGAAAACTTTAACTTAATTGCATCTTTAAATATTTTTCTTCTAAATAAAGTCATATTCACATCTTCTGAAAGTTAAAATGTGGACATATCTTTTGGAGATCAATGCTCAGCCCACTACAGCTAACATACTGTGAAAATACAATAAATTTACTTTTGCAAGATAAATTTTTTCAGGGAGGGTAGAGCAAAGCCTTTAGGTCAAAGTAGAACCTGAATGGATTCATCATAGGTGATGGATGTTGCCTAATGGTAATAATGAGAAGTTACCTAGGAATACAAACATTCATGATATAGGTCAGGTTGGACAACTTTGTGATAAGATTGGGTGAAGGGAATTTTAGTGGACTTTGATAGTAAGAGTTATGTAAAACGTTCCATTTTCTGAATGTAGTTGAGTGCTTTAACATTAATATCCAAATCTGGTTCTACCTGAACTACTTTGCTGCTAATCTGTAGGGATTCCAATTTTCCCAGAACTCCTCTGGTTTAAATATTTCTTTAAATCCTTGAACAGGAGGGAGGATATGGCAATGGGCTGGGCATCACAGTAACTCAGTCTTACACATTTTTAAGAACTGCTAATTAAGGGGGTGTGGAATCAGACTTGAAACTTATTTTAATTGAGTTATTCCCAAGAAATTAGCAAGTAGATTTCATGAGTGTTGGCTACCATGATTATTTCCTTGTGAAAATCACTACTGCTCTCAATATTTGTGAATGTTCCAGTACTAGGGAACGCTGCTTGTTTGTCCTCTGCCACCTTAGTCTAAGAGTCCTCATTATTGCCCTTTCATAGTGCAAAGATAAACTTACTTTTAAAAATAAGGCAGAAGAATGATGCAGCATCTTGTTCATTCATACTCGAGTCCTCAGCAAAATAATCCAAGTATCCAAGCTCATTGGACTAGGACAGGTATTAGTGATGAGGTCCTGGAATCCATTGGCCCACTTTTCTAGACTCAGTAATAGCTTCCAACAACTCAAACCTTAGAGCTGAGCCCCATTCAAACATCCAGCCTCCTCATTCTTGACAAGAACACAATCCGTTTTCTGCAATCTGACCTTCAAACACAATTCCTACTCCTTTCAGACAATCTATTACATCTGTGAGTATTAATCGCTAGTGGTCACAATTCCATTCCCTGTTTCCTCAATATGCCACAGCCCTTACATAAAATGTGGGCTCAACTAGATACCAAAAAGTTATGTGTGGATACTCACCCACCAGCATCTTCTAACCAAACCCAACCAAAATAGACTGTTATTTTAGGTTCTTACTCCTGACCTTTGGAGCCGCAGCTCTCTATATTTCCAGTTACTAACAACTCCCTTTTGCAAATTCCTTGAAAGAATATATGTCTAATCAAACTGAGTTTAAAAACAAAACAAAATGCCATGTGTACATTATAGAGACAAAAAGAAGTGCAGGTATGTGGGTGAGGCCCCAACTGGAGGATAAGTTTTTGGGGAGCAAGTTGGTGCCTATGTTTGCAGCCATAACTTCTGCACCGAAAGTTTTCTCCTAGAGGTCTTTGCTGCAATACTGAAGAGATTTGAAACGTCTATAGATAATAAATTGGGTCATCACAATCTCTCTTGGTATGAGGAAGAGAATGAACTTTGCAGAATCAAAGGAGATAAATTAGAATGCTAACCTACTATTTATTGGCCTTGCCTTTTCAAGCAAGCGAGTTGGCTTCTTTGATAATACCCACTATTGTTAAATTGAAAAAAATGCCACCTCACTCAAGAATTGCAGGGAAGATAAAATGAGAATTGAGAGCTCTGAGCTTCATTAGGAATCATTTCCTTATTACTTGGTATGAACTCCAAAGATTCACAGATTTAATGCCTGCAGTATCTCTGACTTGGAGAATCTCTGATATCAATCCTATACATTTGGCTTATTGCTTCTTCGCTATGAGATTCTCTGCCCTTCCATGAACTTTGCTCTCTGATAAGTTACATGGTGGGTGCTGTAGATTTAAATGAAAGTACTGTCGTTTTCAGAAATCTCTTAAATAAATATATAATGTCCATATTTTTTATCATCCATTTGCCTTGAAAAATAAACCAATATGATAGGACTTTCTGACATCCTTAAATGCTAGCTTGAGATCACTCAACTCATTTGCATGGATGACCTCTACTTGAACTCATTTTTCTGGAAATAAAAGTTTAGTGCACTACTAATTCAACTTAGAAGTAATTGGAAGACTTCGGCAAATGAGGAAAATTCTCATTTTATAGGGACTAGGGACTTAATTCAAATGAAAAAAGCTCCATTGATGACATGAGTTAATTGTGCAGTTAACATGAAATAACCTTACCTAGAATTACAAAGACTCTAAATGCATCTTTTTGCAGGTATCAGTGATTAAAAGATTCTCGAAAGAAAAATCACATTTGTTGAACTTTCTGCATGTTGTGCATTGAGACAATTAGTGGTCTCCAGGGAGTCTAATACTTTATAAAGTTTAATTTAGTACAACCCTACTCTAACCTCAGAACCTGGACATGGAGACAGGATTACTGCAGATTCTAATACTCCTTTTACCATACACTCTCAGTACTCATACTGTCTCTTTTGCTGAATTCTTACCTTCTACCTCTGTCTTACTTACTTCCTCAATTCTCAACACCCACAACTGTAAGGAGGAAAAGGTTTATTTTGGCTCACAGTTCATAGTGGCTTCGGTCCATAGTTGGCTGGCTCCAATGGAGGATGGCAGGGAAAAGGGACTTGACTGAGGAGAAAGAGCTCATGGCATAGAAACAGGAAGCAGAGAGCAATCAAGGGAAGTGGAAGAAATAGAACCTTCCACACCCGCAGTGACCCTCCTCCTCCAACCAGGTTTCACCACACAGATAACATTCAGCTACAAACTCATCAGTGGATTGATCACGTCCCCATGATCCAGTCACCTCCAAAAGCTTCACTATGGGCACATGAGGCTTTAATAGGACATCTACATATAAACCCTAACAACTTCTAAATGTCAGAGACCTCAGAGTTCTCGCCTAAACCCTCTTGTCTGATTACACCTCTCCTTGGAGTTTCCATCCATTCCTTGGGCTGTGAATACCATTCATGCTCTACTGATGCCTAAATATCCCATCTGAGGTTGAGTCATACATCAACCTGCCTACTTAATATCACCACATGGATGCCTCATCATCACGTCAGAAGTAACATGTTCAAAATTAAACTCTTTCTTAGGTTGGGCTCCCTAAAATAGCTTCAGACAAGGATTCTCAATGATTTATGATATTGATACAGATTTAGTGATATTCAAGTGATTTATTTGGTGAATGCTCTCAGAAGAAATGGAGTGAAGAAAGCAGGAAAGGTCCAGGGAAAAGATCTAAGTGAAACTCACTGCAACTTGGCTGCCCAGGGAATTCTTGTGCACCATGTTGGCCTTACTTTAGGGCAAGAAGGTTGGCCTTTTCTTACCACAGTTTAGGTTTCTGTCTTTCTCAGGAGTGGGAGATTAGAGGACATAACTTCCTAAGCACTGCAGCTACTGTCTTACTGGGGAAAGTTCTCTGTAGATGACTGAAGTGAGCAATTAGCATTAACATTTGAGGCAGCTGGGAAGTAAGTACAGCTTTCAATAGAGAGGGCAAAGATGGAACCAGTAACATCTAGTATAGATTCTTTTCTTTTTATCTGAAGAGGTTATTATATTTTTTTTATCTTATGAAACAATAAAAATTTCATAACAAAATAATAAGAGAATAACAATAGTTAGTATACTGTATATTCTTGTCTTCAAAATATTTACTCAGAGTACAAGAGATCCAGTACAGATTTTTAATTAACCCTAAAGTTCAGGCCAGTTACATCTGACCAGTTATATCCTCTGACATTCCTCCATCTCCACTCTCAGTAATTTAGGCAAATCTACCCTCATGTCTTGTCTAGACTAGTAAAATGCTTCCAATTGACTGTGCAAATGATACTGTGCTCACCCCTTCCTCTGTAGCTCTTTCCTTTGTCTTCTGCTTCTTGGCTGCATGAGATGAGCAGTTTTACTCCACCTTCCCCTTCTGCCATGATGCTCTGCCTCACTTCAGGTTTACAGCAATGGAACAAGATGACTATGGACTGAAACATCTGAAACCATGATCCAAAACAGACCTTTCCTCCTCAAAGTTGTTTCTCTGAGGCATTTGATCACAGCAATGAAAAGCCGACTAACGCCACCCTTATGAGTAACACATTGTCTTCACAAAACCAGAAATTTTAAAAACATTAATACAATCATGTTCAGATTCTTTAATGTGTTATTATTGTCTTTATAATTGATTTTAAACTCAAGGCCAATATCTAAAAGGCACTGCAGAGTCGGCCTCTGCCCCAACGATGACCCCATCAGAGATCTCTCTCCCTCTGGCATATGGTGCTTTTCATACTGTTCTTTGGTCTCTTCCTAGAACAGTAAAAACTCTGCCATCTCTCCTGTTATTTCCTCTGGTGAGAATGCTCTTGCCAGATCTATGTTTAGTTGTCTCTTTCTTTTCACTCAGGTCTCAGATTCAAGGACACTTGCCAAGAAAGCCCTCTCCTAACCTACTTAGCTCATCTTACCACTAAGTATATCCCTTGGTGGTGGTGGTGATGGAGGTGGGGAGGAGGTGTCCCCCCTCAGAATACCTGAACATTGAATGAACCCAATTTAGTATGTGAATACAAAAATTAAAAACAATTTGCTGCCATCTTTGAACTCTTAACTCATTATCATCCACATCAAATAATTCTGTAACTTCTTCAGTTCCTCTCAGGTGTTAGAATTCCAATCCAGTGAAGCATCTTATGCTTTTCCATTCTGTAACTCATGTTGTTTAAAGTCTAGCTGCTCTAGCCTGGCCTTCCTGCAGGTGGAGAGACTACATTGGACAAGGAGGGCACGATCATCTTCTTTATGATTCCTTTGATCTTGATTTCCCCTCCTGGCCCCACCAACTATGCAGGCTCCCTGTGTTCCTTCAGGTTTGGAGCAAGGGCAGAGCTGGGTCACTCTACCATGACAATGCAGATTTCTGAGTGTGGCAGAACTAACTACTGATCCTTTCTCAAGCTGGGGACATACCGTGTGTAGTTTTCTGATACAGTTAACACCTGTTATGGTTTGTGTCTAGATGTCCCCCCAAAGCCTCATGTGGTAAGAAGGGGCTGCATCAGAGGTGGCTGGATCTAGATTGTGAAGCGGGCATTAAGAATGTGTGATTACTAAATCAGTCCACTGACTGGTTTAGAACTGCCCTAATCCTAGCAGCCTGGATAAGATATAAGGCACAGGAAGAAGCTGTTTAGGCGCCCTAAACCTTGCTTACCTGACTGCCTTCTGCCTGTCTGCCACCCTGCCTTAGAGTCAGCCGATTGTGGACTGAAACCTCTACAAACTGTGAGCTAAATAAACCTTTCTTCCCTTAACTTTGAGTGTCAGGTATTTTGTCTCAGCAACGACAGAAAAGTAACTAAGACAATGCCTTAGATGCTGGCCAATTTTATGATCGTGAACTCCCAGCACTTCATACTGTACTCTCTCGCACAATCTTTTTGGGATTACTTCATCCTAGTTCATGTTCTTGCTCTGGAGACTCCGCCCACAACAGAGAGAATCATTCAGCTTTGCACTCGAACTCAGGATATGCAAGGCCTTCCAATGAAACCTGCTACTAATGGTTACACAAAGTCAGCTGCAGGCTGTTAGCCCAGGTAGTGTGTCTAGGAACCTTATGTTTTCTAGACTTCTGCCTTCTGAGACCAAATTTCTGAGGCTGAAACATCATGCTCCCTGATACCCTGGGCTGCTCACTAACGACAATCTGCCCATCTCTCTTTATTTCCAGCTCTCTCTTGATTTACTCTCTTTATAGCCAGAAGGTGAGTGTTGGCAGGAGATGAGAGAGCTGATTCTATCCAATTTTCTTGTACAAGCAGCATAGATGATGTAACACTTTGATTCAGAATATGAGAGTACTGTGGACCTACTCTTCTCAGCTTTAGGGCCTCAGCTAAAATTCCAAGACAGAGAGAAGGAAAGCACCATATAACACTCTGTTATTTTTTTGCCTTTGGTCTGTGACTCTCACTAGAGTACATACTATGAAAGCTATAATCTTGTCCATCTGGTTTTCTGATGAATAACGCAGTAATAAGCCCAGATCTCAACACATTTGGCACATAGTAGGTACTCTCTCTCTGTCTCTGTCTCTCTCTGTCTCTCTTTCTCTCTCTCCCTCCCCCTCCTCACATACACGTTTTTGATTTCCTTCCCATGTTTGTAAAATTTGCTTAAAATCCAACTTAGGATGAAAAAGACAAGAGAAAAAATATTTAGTATGCAGAGAAAAGAATAAGGGACTGATGTTTAAATTATAACCTTTTTAGAGTATCTGAAGTGTCTCTGAATCTAGTCAGTATCAGAGATTTACCACCAATTCCCCAACTGATTTTTCCTCTGAGCTGTTGTTTAAAATGTAGCAGTTAAGATGTGTAGTACCTTTTCCCCTATCCCAGTTCATGCTGGATTTTTCTCAAGTCATTCGTCTTCATACCGCCTCGTCTCGGAAGAGCCGTTTGACATGACGCAGGCCCGCAGTTCATTCTCAGATCAGGCAAGTGTCCATCTCGCCAGTGTCATCTTGCTTAGCTTCTCCCGCCTCCTTCCAAGTGGCCAGGTGGCCACAGTCATGCTTCTCCTACCTGTCTTAATATTAAACATAAAGAGTAACTAGGGTAAGTTACCTGGAGAAATGTTTCTGTTGTTGGGTGACTGGTACCGACGGTTATTATCCTAATTCTCATCATCGTGGTTATTATATGTCAGCAATACCTGTACCAGTCTTTTATGCAGTGAAAGCATTAGTCCATTTTACTTCGCTTTCCTTTAACACGTGGTTACTCTAGCTAGATAAGCAAGCTAGCGTGAATTTTCATAGTTTGAATGAGTTGATAGGTTTGAAAGAAAAGAAGAAAAAGTTTAGTGTTTGAAAGAGCTGGTGATTCTGCCCTGGAAGCTGGGCCACCCGAAGAGCCTTTCCAGGGTCAGCAGAGATGGAGATGCTGTGATTAGACCCCTGGAGAAAAGCCAAGTGAGAAAAGTATGTGGCAATCCTAACAAGTTGAAAAGAAAAACAAAACAAAGCAAATCAAAACACTCTCTCCCAAAACAGCAAGTTTTTTTTTTTTAAATAGCATTAAAGTAAAGTCGAATTGTGAAAATTTCCCCCAATGCTTTCAAAACTAATGGGGGGGGGGGCAAATGGAGTATTATTTCAAAGGACATCTGTAGAGACCATCAAGTTTATCATCAAAGTTTAAAATTATCAGGTTTTTTTTTTCTTTCTTTCTTGAGATTGATGAGATGCGAAAGAAGGGTAGGAAATTGCCATTATCGCATAAAAAAGGGACTGTGGACATTGTCAAAATAAAATCCTGTGAGTTCTGCTAAGGCGTGCAGGAATAAAGGAGGCCCTGCAGTTCTAGGTTTAATGCAAGCCAGCATACTTCCCTGGAAAATATGTGGTGCCGATCCTGTGTCTTTTGGGCCTGTAGTCAGGGCTGAGCCCCTACTGATGAGAACAGTTCTCCTTGATTTATGTTACTTTCCCTCCCACCTCTTGTAGCTATGCCAATATACCTAATTAAGTACCACTGATGTACATTTATGTGACTGTTGGCCCAACTTAATCAATGCAATACTGAGGAAGTGTGCCAACAAATGTTTTAATTTGTGTCTGATCCATTATTTTGTTTATAATAAGCTCAGGATCTCACATCTTTCTAACATGACGGTAGAGAGCATCTCTCTGCAGCTGTATTTCCTACACCTGAATGCCCATACTGCAAATGTGCGAGGATTTGAAAGATATGCTTCTCTCAAAAGTGTTTTAATTCCTTATATCAGAATAGATGCTTGTTTTTTTAGAATAATGCATAATGACTTTTCAGGAAATTGTCCTGCCGAATATGTAAGCCTACCCTGACTTAGTGGGAAGGGATGAACGGGGTCTTTGGGCACTGTACAACATACAAAATCATTGTAGCTCTGCCTTGTAAATCTTTTTAGCTTTGTAGACTAGTATAATTACCTAACCTTTCCCTGCATCCGTAAAATGAAGTTAATAATAGAATGCTGGGAATTAAATGAATTAATACAAAGTACTTGAATAGAAACTTGGCAAATAGGAAGCAATCAGTAAAGGTAAGTTATAATCATTATTACTGATGAAGAAATGGACTTCGATTAAGCAACTTCCCTGAAGAGCTCCAGCTGGATATGAATTGGGTCTGGTTTCTCTCATCAGAAAATAGTTCATCTTTTTTTCCCTGCTTTATGCCAACTCTTGTGTCAGTGAGCTGCTCTGTAGTCAAACATCAAAGTCTTTGTTTCATCAACACCAAGTTTTAACTAAATGGAAAATTGCTATGAAATAATCTGATATTAGGAGGCACGTCATAGAAATACATGATGATTTTTCAGGTAAATAATAAATGTGAACTGTAAACCATGTAGTTAAGTTCACAATTCTTTTCCGATACCAAACTTCTTGTGAAAAAGTACCCATATCTGAAACCTAATATAAGCAATTATAGTCTTTATAATATGATCTTTTAGCACTATGCTTAATAGCTCCTTTGAGAATTTATGAATTTTGAAACATTAGAGCTCCAGTAATAGGAAAAAAGTTTACAAACAGCTGTGAACACTGGGAGGGGGTAGGAAACCAATGCCAGTGCCCAAGCTGCAGACCAGGCCTCACACCTGGTGGGTCCCCTAGGGACACAGAAGAGGATCCCTGTGGGAGGGGAACCAGCCTCCGAGCAGCAGGCTTTCCTCTCATCCCTCCTCATTGTCCTGAGTTCTTGCCAGGACCTTTTCCAACCAAACCCCACCACCTCGCCACAAGCTATTATTAAGAGTAAGCTTGCTCGTATCTCCTTTCCAGAAAGGTCCTGTAGGCACTATCGTATCTTCTGTGGCAGTCAGCCCCACATTGCTAAAAATGACTGACATCCCTTCTTATGTGCCTGTTTGTGGTACCATTTGCCATCAGATTTACTTTTCTGCTTTCCCCCTTTCTTCTGTCTATTATGAATGGGGAGGCAGTGAGGAGACAAGGTTGGCTAGCCCCGTAGGCTGTATTTCCTTGGCTCCCATGCTTTCCCCACAGGCACATGTTTACGGTTGGGTTTGGTCAAGGAGGGCACTGGTGGAAGACTGGAGGTCAAGGTGAAGAATGAAGAATTTTCCACTTCTGTATCTAGCATGCTATCCCAATGGTAGCTCTTTCTCTTCTTTGCCTCCAGGAAAACCCACAATGACCTGTATTAACTGGTGACTCCCAGCTGTAGGACACTAGTGACAACACTCTCTTGTCCATGTGACATGAGGTGCTAGGGGCTTCCTGTCATTGCTTATTTCTAGGGAACCTCCCTCTGTACTGGTTGATTAAGCAGCATCCTACTTTTGCCCTATATAACTGTAGGATCAACTTCCTGAGCCTGTTTTAAATGCTTAGATGGTTTCTGTTTTTTCTTTGGACTTGACTAATAGAAGCTGATTTTAGAAAAAAAAATGGAGAAGGAATGGGTAGAGAGGAGCATAAATTCATGGATCTGGTACATAGAAGAGAGAGTAGGCTATGAGTGACAAGGTAGAGAAGAGCCATGAGTCTTCTGTATAAACCCGCTGAGACAGAGAGATGGGAAGGGCAGCTTATTGTGTTGGGTGGGAAAGAGAGAGGACTCCAGGAGGAATTCAAGTTTCTGGCCAGTGCCTCTAGGAGGACGGCATTATTATCAATTAAGATATGGCAAAGATGAGACTGGGCTGAGGTTGGAAAAACTAGAAGATTAATATTTAGACATGTTACACATGATACGCCTCTGCAACCTTTCAAAAGAGATGCCACTGAGGTGTCTGGAATGGGGGGGCAGAGAGAGAGAGAGAGAGAGAGAGAGAGAGAGAGAGAAATCCTGGGGTAGATTTTGGAGCATTTAGCAAATCAAGAATACTTAATTAGTATTTAGAGCACTAAAGGAATGAAAGTCACCAGAGATAGAAAGCTGAAAAGTCAAAGATGGAGTCCTTGGCACTAGATGTTAAGACATCAGGGAGATGAGGGGAAACTTGAAATCTTCGAGGCAGTGTGAAGATGACGTGAGGGGCAAAACATGAGGAGGGGGTAGGGGTATCTGGGAAGTCTAGTGAAGAATGTGTTTCAAGACAGAACATGATGAACAACGCTGAATGACAGAATAAAGTGAGTGCTGAGAGTTTGCCTTTGGCTCTACAGTCACTGGCCATGCTGATCGCAGTAGTATCAATGGAATGAGGTGAATAAAGCATGGAGTATGTCCCAGGGAGACTGAAAACAAGAAGAATGACTTTCTTTAGTAGCTGCCATTAGCTCAGTCTAATCTTGGAGGGACTGAGTTCTCTTTAAGGGGCAGAGTGCACAGGCATAAATATATACTGGGCTGTGTTTAATAAGAGTCATGCTTCCCTGTGCTACAATACGTGATGCCTGCAAGATAATGAGTGAAAACTGAGTGGAAATCTCAGGATGATGAGCTTCTTTCATACTTAGAGAAATTTGCATGAAAGTGGGAAAGACTTATTAGAATGTAAAATACCAGGCCTGAAACTGAACCTGCCTATGGCTATGGGAATTTTCCTTCCACGGTCACCGCCAGGATAAGATGTAACACCCTGGTAGTATAACTTTCAAGCATGTGGGGAGGAAGAAGCTAACATATAGATTCTGAGTCTTTACATGAGTGATAGTACAAGCAAATTTATTTTTAATTCTTTCCAAATCAGACTTTTCGTCACTTTCACGTTAATTCAGACAAGTACTGTTCAGTTGTCTCAAGTAAAACCCTAAATTCAGAATGTTTTCTCTCTCCATCCTCTCTAAGGCCAACAATTTAAAATTGGGGTAGAGAGAGATTCTGCTTTCTTGCTGAGAGAGAGCATGTGCTCAGGTTTGATCTGTACAGCAATGTGCTGTGAAATCTCTGTTAGAAGTACAAGGTACCAGACACCCACCACACCTGCCACTGCGCATTTCTCTATGGCTGTGACTCCACATCACACAGGGAAGGTCTGCTGAGGACCAGTGCCCATCTCTCTGTCCTAGCCACTGGGTAGCAGTGGCTATCATGGGTGGGGATATTTGGAGCACCTTTCCAGTCACTCTCCAGCCTGCCGAGAAACACCTTCAGATGTGATATAGAATGTGTATGTGCTCTGTCTTATGGACCTGACCATGCTATGATAGAAGGGAGAGTTTGTCTCTGTGGCAGCTACCGACGATAGCAGAAAAGTTCTGCATCAAGTATGCTGTTTCCCTGTGCTTCGCCCAAGGTGGAAAACCCATATATACCGTATTATCAGATCTGCAAATTTAAAATGACTTCTTCGTGTTAGCTCATATCGTTGGCCATATGTGTCTCTTCCTCTACTTCCAAATGCAAGCAAAAGTTCTCTCTTATGTCTAACGTTCCTGTTTTTCTAATTATCTTCCTTACTATTTTGAGTTCAGCCATCTATTTTAGCTCATGAGGAAACTGGAATTTGACTAGGACAGAGAGAGTAAAACATTACTTACTAAAGTCATGTGTATGCTTTATTCCTGGGATAAAGTATTTTATGCCCTTTAATTTACATAAAGGAAAACCTCGATGATATCATTGGATAAAACACAGTGTAACTGCTTACTTTCTCCCGAGTTATCTATTGTTATTTTGGTGAAAAGATTGACAAATGAATGATAGAAACAACAATTGATAAACACTTTGGGGAACAGTGTTATGTGAAGAATTAAAAAGAACGAACAGATGGCCTGTTATGCTTTTGTTGCCTTTCAGGTTGGTTCCAAGTGGCGAACTGTTGCCTGGGAAAATATTTGGAATTGAAATGACCTTACATCATTTGCTGAGAATATTTCAGTACTCTGTGTACTCTGCAAGTCATGTTCACCGCTATAAAAAAACATAAAACTTGAGAGGAAAGAACTCTGTGATTTATTAGACTGTAAGAATGGAGTTTAGGGAAAAAAGCAAGTGAATGAGCAGATATCTCTCACCAGATGGCAAAGACACTAACAGGAAAAGCAAACTCTAAGCACATTATGGAATTTGAGTTAAGGCAGACACTATTTTTTTTTTAATCTAGGCATAGACAAACTATTTGGTTGGTTGTTCCAGACCAGAGATCAGAACTATTATTGAATGAACATTGAATCTTTGATTATCTATTTTATTTTAAATAAGTCAAAGCCTATACAATAAAATTATGACTGAACCAAAAATCTTTAAGAGAAAATAACATTTCACTTTTTTGTTTTTAGTTAAACACCAGTTCAGTGTATCTTGGAATAGTTTTTGAGAACAAAATTAAAGAACAATGATAGATATCTGAAGAATACTGATCAAATTACTTGGGCTTAAAAAGATAAAAACAGAAAATTGAACCATGGTTGGTAGTATGAACTAAGTTTTGGAGGGCGGAAACTGACTCTTTCAATACTCTAAGGCATAATTTGAGAGCAACTCAAAGACAAGAAAAGGTGGCGGTTTCTGTGTAGTCAGATCGGGGTTTGAATTCCCAACATGCCATTTAATAACCATTTTGGGGCAGAAGGGTGTGCTGGGGATTGAACTCAAGGCCTCGTGCTTGCTAAGTACATGCTCTACCACTTAAGCCAAGTCCCCATCCTGTTAATAGCTGTTTGATATCAGGCAACTCTTAATCTGTCTTAGGTTCTATAATTTGCCTAAATAGTGGTTTCCCCTGTTAAATGGCGATATTGTACCAAAATATTTTTCAGAGTTTGCAGGATGCACTGAGATTATCACTTAGCAGTATGTGGGGCGCAAATGTAGAATTTCCCATCTAGTCCCTACCAGTAGATTCTCTATGCAAAGGATTGAACCATTATTGTTTGGGCAATTAGATTTCTCTTCAAACACATTTGGGTATAAATTCAATAAGAGGGCATGATTGCTCTTCTTTCTCTCATTCAGCAGTTAAGTAAAACAGAAAGCCATTGTCCTGTTGGAAGGAGGTGAGAAGAACCCAGATTCTTTATTTTCTTGGTGCTTCCCTGAAGCAAAATAAATTTATTCCTCTATGTTGTATTTGGAAGTTCCATTCTCTCATTCTCCTTCTTTCTGCAATTGGCATATCTAGCTATGAGTTATATTTGTCATTGTTAGAAGTTGGACAAATATAATTTACTCTACCCTACCCCAAGCTAATGCTCACTCCTGTAGGAGGAATCCATTATTCTCTTCACATTGTGACATTCCAGGAAAGAACATTGCCTTGTGGAGGGGGAGAAAGGGATCTTTAATAAACAGGATGAAATTTTTCAAGATCCTGCTCAACTGTGTCTCATCCATGAAATCTATTTTTTCATTCCTCTAGTAAAAATTAATTGCCTTAGATTCCCTCACATAGTTTCTGCAGGTCAGTTTTTGCACTTACATCTCACTGTAACTTGTATAGTGTTTGTTTTCTTGCACTGTGAACTCAGCAACATCTCTGGGCACCAGACCCAACCTCTTTCAGTCCAAGCTTTTGCTTCCACTGCATCAGCATCCAGCCCTACACACAACTGTGTCCAAACAAGGTCAGCTCCCATCGAGCCATTACCCTCCGCAGAACCTCGAGATTTGAGAGTTTTGATTATTGGCATTACATGCATAGAAATGTGTGTCTTAATTTGGAAATAGAGGAGATCTTAAGGTAAATATGATTATGATCCCATTTTGGGTAAGTAAGAAAGATTGAAAATCACAGAACGGTATGTCACATAATTCAGAAAAATGCTTTCTGGTCCTGCTGGCTTCCAGCTCCTTGGCTGAGAATTGTCACAGGCTGCTGAAGCTTGTCTCCAAGCCAAGGCACATCTATTTACACAGTTGTAACTATTTCTGTTTCAAATTTACATCTGCTTCTCAAATGCCCCTTTTGCTTCACAGTAATATTTTCTCACTGCTCCATGTAAATCTTCCCATTTTTCACATTATTATTCTGAAGGGGACAAAAAGGGTGGCTCTGGCATGAACAGAAAAATCACTTGGCATATATAGTTGCCTTGAATGTCTGACATTTATGTCTACTTCCCCTTCTGAAACTTAAATAATATCCTTTTAAGGCACAAAATGGGACTGTTATAAAGTGATTTTAAACAGTCATAGGTATTGTGGGCCAGATTTAACCGTATTTTTCTTGGTGGAGAATGATGTTGTCTTACAGATCCCGCCAACACTATTGTGCTCAAGCCAGCAAACCTCTGTTCTTTCTGATTGGAAAATGTAAATCATACTTAAAAGTTATTTTGAAAAAAGAAAGTCTTGAGCTGAGTCCTTGGATGCAAAGTTGCAGCTCGCTGCAGATTCTGATAGTTGAGTTACAACTCACTGAAAGTCAGGGATTTAAAATGGAAACCCTGACAAACCTTCAAGCCAGGGCAGCACAAATGGCGCCTGGATAATTTATAGTCTACAGGCAGCACTCGGGTTTATTATCACAATGACAAATGCACTGTCATTGTTAATAGGATATTTCCCAGCAAGGACTTCTTGTTATGCAAGCCAAGTTCTGTATGTCATGCAGCATGATAGCAATAAAGTCTACAAGAATTTGTAATGAACTTCAATTACTAATAGATTATGGTTAATGGGAAATATGTGCAGTAAAGATATGGGTTTTTATATGTGCCTTCTGGTATTCTATGAGGCAATGATTTATGCTACAATTTATGTTAACATTTTCCACTGTGAAAAGGCCCAATTTGATAGAAAACCACTTCATTTATAACATATATTTAAGATAGTTTTGCATACTGTATAAATGAAGGTATAAAATTAGATATTAATCTATTTAATTCTAGCATTTTTATTTTTATTGAAAATTGAGACTTCTAAATAGTACTATTGGTTAAAAATCTTACTATAAAACAACAGCATGAGATACATTGTCTTTGAGTTAAATGTAACATATTGTATGTTAATTTCTTTGTGTAACTCCCTTTGGTAATTAAAGACATTATTAAAAATTTATATATTCTAATGTCTTGCTTATGCAAGTATTAAGCTAAGAAAATTCACAATATTCTTGTTAAATTAAGATGAATTTATAATCTACATCATGATTCTTTTCACTATGGAGATAGAGACCTGTGATATAAAATGTGCAAGTGTAAATATAAATTATTTGTATGTGTGTGAGACACACCCAGATACAGACTCAAATGCTCATGTACACACATGTATGTAGTCTATATGCCCACAGATAAAAACTGACAAAACTGAAATTTGCCAGTCATAATTTAACCAAATAGAAAGAGAAGAAAAATAAATGAAATTAAGCTATAAAATTTGAGTCAGGCATGGTGGCACGTGCCAGTAATCCCAGTTACTTGAAAGGCTGAGGCAGAAGGATGGTAAGTTCAAGACCAACCTGTTTAACTTAGTGAGACCCTGTCTCAAAAAAAAGTGCTAGAGAGTACTAGAGAGATAGCTTAGCACTTCCAGAGTTCAATCTCCAGTAAAAAATAAATAAATAAATAAAATTTAAATCTGAAATATAAAAATAACTCTCTAAAAGTTTATAAATTACTATGAATTGAAATTATAAAAATAGAGTAATCTGTCTTGGAAACCTACTGAAAGCAATTTTACATCTCTCTGTGTGTAAGCGTGTGTGTGTGTGTGTGTGTGTGTAATAGCTAAGAGAATTTAAACAAAGTTTGGTCTTTTAACTAAAAAACCCACTTTTTATTCTCCTTTTCTTCCAATTCCTAAATTCATGTTTTACCAGGGGGAGGGGAAGCCATATAACTGTATGGTATCTTGCACATGGCAAATATAGACATAATGAACACCTAACCAGTCACTAACTGTCCCTACTTAGATGACCACTGAGCCATATTTTTTTCTGAATGATGATGGCTCTAATAATCTGAGTGGCCTTTAGCACCTAAGAGTTAGACATTTGGACTTTGGAGAGAGACAGTTCTAGCAGATACTCAGCTCTGCCCCTTCTTAGCTTATAGCATGTGCAAGTCTATCGAAACTTATCAAACTTCTGAGTCTTCATCTGAAAATGAGAGTAATTAATATAGATAGACTCCTTTCCATGAAATAACCTGTCAAGAATTTCATGTTGGATTTGGCACCATAATAAGTATCCAAATCATATTAGGTAGTATTTTATCATTATTATTGTTGTTGTTTATAGCATTTAGAGAATACATAGAAGAGTGACTTACTATTTACATAATTATTAGCACTTATTATTATTATGATAGTTCTTACAAATTTCAGTATCCTGTGGGTTTTGTGGTTCTAGTGAGCCACCCAGAGGGTCACCTGGTCTACTTATAACGACTGAGTCCTAGAATGCACACATGGTTCAAATTTGGGATGGAACAATAATTGTCATATCTAAAAAGCCTCACAAGTGAACTTAAAGTTTATGGGTACCATTTGTAAAATCTATTAGTATTTATTTCTATTTTGTTGAAACAGAACTAAATCCCATGATGAATGGCTAAGTCTCTGTTGGTTACTTGACATCATGCATATTAAACATTTAAAATCCAAGTAACTGATAAAATGGGTACAGTTCTCATCTAAATATTTTGGCACTATTGGGTCTTATTTTCTCAAAAAGTAGTTGCCCACTTTCTTAACCCTACTGAGACCTGTGTTGTGTTTTCCACAGTATGTCTCATTATTTTCAAAATGTTTTTTGTGGTCTTTTTTATAGATTAGAAAAATTCTGAAAAAGATGCAAAAGATTTGGGTCAGATTAACCTACTGATGGTAGTTAGGGCACAGATACAATTCCTATTACTACAGAAAGTTCGCTTTTTTAAAATAGATTTTTATTAAAATTTATCCAAAATTACACAAACTTACGGGCCATTACACAAGCTTACAGAACACAATACATTGTGCCTTTTGCTTATGACACCGAGCAATGTAAACAACCACATAGATGCAGCATTAAGTCACAACCACATAAAGTCACTGTAGTACCTAGTGTACGTGTCACTGTTTGAAGTTTGCGTTATTAGGTTTTTGTTTTTAAAATATCATTATTCCTCTGGATTCCCATTCCCCTCCCCCTTTGCCCCTTCTTGTTCCCTTAAACCCTTTGCCTATTAGCTTCCATTTAATCCTTCGTCTTTCTGTATCCATTGTTTACCCTTTTCTTTTGTATGTATTTTGCCTCACTCAAATTAGGGATACTATATGGTACTCAAGCTTACGAGTCTGCTTTTTTCATTCAACGTTCTATTTTCCAGGTCCATCCATTTTCCTATAAATGACTCTAGTTTGTCATTCTTTATAGCTGAATAGTATTCCATTCTATACATAATAGTATTCTATACATAATCCACATTTTGTTTATCTAGTTATCTATTGATGGGTATACAGGTTGCTTCCAGAATTTAGTATTACAAATTGTGCTGCTATAAATATTGTTGTGCAAGTATCTCTGTACTATGATGTCTTTAGCTCTTCAGGGAAGATACCTACTAGGGGAATGAAGGGTTGTATGGGATTTTTACTATATTAAAATCAAAGTGGATCAAAGATCTAAACATTAAGACAGAAACATTAAATCTTCTAGAAGACAAAATAGGTAAAACACTTGAAGACATAGGAGTAGGAAAGGACTTCCTAAACAGAATCTCACTGGACAGGAAATAACAACAAGAATCAGCAAATGGGACTACATTAGACTAAAGAGCTTCTGTACAGCAAAAGAGTCAATTAGTAGGATAAAGAGAAAACCCAGAGAATGGGAAAAAAGTCTTTGCTAGCTACTCCTCAGACAGAAGATGAATATCTAGAATATACAAAGAACTCAAAATAATTAAACTACCTGAAATCAATGACCCACTTAAGAAATGGGCCAGAGAAATGAACAGATAATTCACAGTGGAAGAAATACAAATGGCCAACAAATATATGAAAAAATGTTCAACATCTATGGCTATTAGAGAAATGCAAATTAAAACAACTCTAAGATTCCACCTTACCCCAGAAAGAATGGCAATCATTAGGGAGTCAAGCAATAATAAATGCTGGTGGGGCCGTGGTGAAAAGGGAACCATCCTATGCTGTTGGTGGGAATGCAAACTATAGTACAACCATTATGGAAATCAGTGTGGAGATTTCTCAAAGGCCTGACAGAAAGTTCACTTTGTACATACTATGTAGAATGCTGTTTCTCTTTCATGTAATATAGAATGAGAAATCCACCCCTACTGTGGCTACTCTCTCTGCCAGGTTCAAGGACCTGGCTTCTTCATTTTTCCACATTTCTTAGGGTATCACAGCCCTCGGTCTACATGGTCTAAGCCCACTATCACATCCACATTCCAGCAATCTAAGAGAAGGAAAAGCAGAAAAGGAGAATTTATCTCTCTCTTTGTCACAGGTCTTATAAACTGTGTTAGTTATTACATCCCATTGGCTAGAACTTAGTCATATGATGCTTACTTTAATGGAGTAGTCATATCTCTGGCTAAGAATTAGACATTCTATTTCCATTGAAGGGAGAGGGCGATGACTAGTGGGAACCATCTCTGTCTTGGTGCCTCACACATCTGGCCAGCAGGAGCTACTCGTGTAGGGCTCTTGTTATGGATATTCAATAACTGAGGATGTTTTCACAAGGTGAAAATAAGAGATCTATTCATTAGGATTGTCCTTCCAAACCCAAGAAACGAGACCACAGTTGCAAAAGGTGCCTCTGTTGAACCCAAACTGATCAAGTCAAATAAGGGGCTTATCTTCCTATCAGGGTTCCCCAAACTGAGATTAATCCTTAGGAAACAGAATAACAATTTGAGAAATAGTAGATATTCCCTAGATGAAGATTACAGAAGAGAGGAGAGACAGGGAAGCTCAACAGGAGTCTATATTTAAGGCAACAATATGTAGTGGCTATGAAATGGTCTTTGGGATTAATTCATGTAGCTTGAAACAATGACTTCACCAGAGGTAAGAACATGGGGAACATTATATAAGCAAACTTCAGTCTCCTTGGTGAAATTCTAAGAAAAATAGTAACTAACTCTTTCATCAACTTGTACAAAGTTTAGGTTACATGATGTATATAAATACTTAAAGCAGTGTGTGACTTCTAATAAACTCTCAATAAATTGTAACTATTATTAATGTGAAGTCCTTAAATCTCTCTGTGGTCTAACTTTCTTTCTTTCTTTTCTTTTCGTTCCGTTCCGTTCCGTTCCGTTCCGTTCCGTTCCGTTCCTTTCCTTTCCTTTCCTTCTTTCTGCTCTGGGGACCAAACTCAGGACCTTGTGTTTGCAAGGCAAGCACTCTAAACATTGAGCTAAATCCCCAGTCCCTGGTCTACTTTATTTGGCAAAGAAGTTTCCCACTACTAATTCTTATTCAGGCTGGAAAATGACAAATTAGAAAGGCTGAAGAAAGCAAAGAGCAGCAACCTGCAGAGGGGCCAGCTTTGGGTCCTCCATTCCCAGGCCACACAGATGGGAGAGCTATGAACAGCCAAGCGTGCCTGACCAAATCCATCCCATAAGGCTTCTCCTGGAGCAGTACACCCTGGCTGTTTTCCTTGTCATATTAACTAGTAACTTTTACACAATGGGAAAGAATTCCAAAGTCTTCTCCCAATCATTGCTACAAGGATTAAAAAAAAAATAGTAAACAACCACAAGCACCGTAAGTCGCCTCCCATTAAAAGCTATTGTGGGATAGATCTTGGAAAACGTGCAGTACAACAGCAATATCTTGATAAATAAACCAAGGCTGCAATGTGCTTGTGCTGAGAATAAGTAGCATGGAACAACTGCTTCTTCCGCAAAAGCCTGAGATTTATGTCCAGTCTCCCTGCATTGAAAACCAGAAAATTAACTCACAAAAGCCATACATCAATATGAGTAGAAAAGGGAATCACAGTATAGAAATGAAATTAGCATGAAATTAGTTAGCTCTAGGACATAAATACAAGTACTGACATATTCCTGCATTTCTCTACCAAATATCTTCAGAGAACTCACTGAGCTTGGACTGTAGTTGATGGCTGCTGTGATTTATTTCAACATTTTCTACCTTAATCAGACTGTTTGCAAAGTCCTTCAAGTATCATTAAGACAAATCAGGAAACACAGACAATCCTTCAAGAGAAGAATATGATCACAGGAAGACATGGCTTATACAGAATATCCACAGTGCATCATTACAGCCTCCACACAGCACATCACTGTATTTATTAATCCATTGCCACAGAGATTACAGCAATCTGACGTGGAACTCTAATGAGTTTTTGTCACGTTTGGAAATTGTGACTGTTGTTGCCCAGGGAGCCTCCTAAATCAAGCCCCCTCTTACTATGGGTGCCGTGTCCTGGTATATATCACATTGAGAAATGGATTACATGATCCATAACTTTAACTATCCTGCATTAGTTGATCTCACACTATGGATGTGTATCTCACAGTATGTGAATCATAGGGGAGCTAGAATATAGGTGACAGATAATTTAAACATGAAATTGGCAATGCCAAGAACCTGGTAGGAATAGAAGAGGAGAAATATAGGCAAAAAGTCAAAGCAATTGGATGGGAGAATTCAGGTGTTTGTGACTAGCTTAATACAAACTTTCAGGTGAAGTGTGGTATTTAGAAAGATTGCTATTTTACCCTTCACCCAGGTGTTTTTTTGTTTTTTTTTTTCATACTACTCTGATTTTTGGTTCCCACATCTTTCTTTCTGCAATTACATCCCCTTTAGTTTGCTGCTGGTGATTTTGTAGCAAAGATGATTTGGTTCTATGAAATCTCACTCTGCATCTGAGATAAAAGATCACAAATATAACTTACCCACTACATAGACGCACAGTATAGAGCTGGAAGGCAGAAGCTAACTTACTTCTTGTTAGCCACTTGCACTGAGAATTACACCAAATTATTTAACTTGTATCTCAAGTTTCCTCATCTGCAAAATGAGATAATTAGAAAGTAATCTTTCTAACTTATTAAGAATCAAATGAGATGTCCTGTTTGTTCTAACTGTGGCATTTGGAAGGGAAGAAATAGACACTAAAATTGACCCCTCTTGGGGTAACTGTTTTTAGACAGACATAGGTGGGAATTGGAAATGGCAAGGAACATTCTTCAAGACAGTCAAAGCTCATCTTCCTTTCAAAGATCACGACATCCTACACTCCTAGCATCTCTCATATTCCCTATAAGTCTTGTCCATTTCTCTCCTTCAGACTGGGGCATGCTAGAGAGAGCTTCCTGCATATGCTCACAGAGGCCACTCTGATCATGAATCTTATGACCCTTCGGCTCCCATACTACAGGAAGTCACCCAGCCTCCTTGCTGCTCTGTGGTCATGTCAAGCTTGTCTCCCATACCAAGACCTCTGTCTTGCCTTTCTTCTTCAAATGCTATTCTCCTCATTCTTCCCATGGGTTGCTCCTTTACTACTACTCCTTTCCCCTTATTTACTCTTATTTCCTTCACAGTGCCTGTAATATGTAACTTTTTTGTCTATTTCATCAACTAGAAATTGGGTCACTCAGGTCAGGAACTAACTTACTTTTTCTTTCTTTCTTTCTTTCTTTCTTTCTTTCTTTCTTTCTTTCTTTCTTTCTTTCTTTCTTTCTTTCTTTCTTTCTTTCTTTCTCTCCCTCTCTCTCTCTCTCCCTCTCTCTCTCTTTCTTTCTTTCTACCTTCCTGCCTTGCTTCTGCCTGCTGTATCTTCCTTGCTTAATGTCTCACACATAATAGGTACTCAATAAATATGAGAGAATTACATTTCATAAATGAGAGAATGATTGTCCAACTACTCCAGATTTTTAATTCCAAATTTCTAAGAGGAGAATTTAATGAATCCATTTCATGTTTTTATTTATTTACTTATTTTATTTATTTATTTTATTTTATTTCCAAGAACATGTATTGGTACATTGTATACATAGTGATCACATTCATCGTAGTTAATTTGTACCTATACATGATACATCTTGGTTCCCCCTCTTCTTCCCTTTCCCTTCTATTCCCCCTCTTCCACTCCCCCTCCCTTCCCTATTTACAGTAGCTTTATTTATATTCCCCCCCTTTTTTCCTTTCTTTTCTTTTTCCTTTCCTTCTTTTCCCCCTCCTGCCTTTCTAATTTTCCTCCCTATTGAATATTATCTTTCTTTTACTTAGTATCTATTATACACTTTTTGTCCTTATTTATGCTTACAGTTTCTCATACCAGAGAAACAATTTGATATGTACTCATCAGTGTTTGATTTATTTCACTTAAGAGTATGTTCTCAAGGTACATCCACTTACCTATAAATATCTCAAGTTTACCCTTTTTATGGCAGAGTAGTACTCCATTGTATAGAAAAACCACATCTTCTTTAGCTATTCATTAGTTGTTGGGCCTTTGGGTTGTTTCCAAGACTTAGCTATTACAAACTGTGTTGCTATAAACATGGTTGTACATATATCACTGTGGTACAATGTTTTTAATTCTTCTGAGAAGATGCCAAGCAGAGGAATGGCTGGGTCAAATGGAACTTCTAGTTGTAGTTTTTTGAGGAGTCTCCACACTGATTTCCACAATGGTTGGACTAGCCTACATTCCCACCAACAGTAGACTGCACAGGAAACAGCACAAAGGATCAGCGCTTGGGATCACATCCTATTAAAAAATTTTTGCACAGCAAAAGAAATCACCAAAAGAGTGGCACAAAAAACCAAGAGCGGGAAAAAATTTTTACCAACCTTTCCTCAGACAAAGGTCTAACATCTAGAATATGTAAAGAACTCAAAAAAATCAGACCCCCCAAATTTAGAGACCCAATCCAAAAATGGGCATCTGAAATGAATAGACACCTCTCAGATGAAGAAATACAAATGGCAAACAAATATATGAAAAAGTGTTCAACATCACTGGTCATTCAAGAGGTGCAAATCGAAACAACGCTGATCTCATCAGTGTTTTCTGGAGTGAGCTCCAGAAAAAGTGGCTATCATCAAGAAATCAACCAGTAACAAATATTGGCGGGGCTGTGGGTAAAAAGGAACCCTCCTCCATTTCATGTTTTTAAAGAGACCGTTCTAATTAACTCTGGTTGGCCCATAAGTTGCTGTCCATGAGTCAGCTGCCCACCCTTTTCTCATCAGACAGGGTTGAGATGGGCCACTTCACATGGCACACAGCATAAGCACTCAGAGCGTCAAGGCTAAGGGAGGAGGGTCCCTTGGGTGCACCTGGAGTGGTCCCGTCCCAATGGGTCTTGGGCTTAGTGGTGTACCAACTTGTCCCCCCACAGACACAGAGAGGCCATGTGCTTTTGGCTGAGAATCTCAGTTTGGAATCTCAGTTGGTTCCTGCCCGTACTAGCTCTCTATCCTGTCACAAGTCTCCAAGAAACTTTTCTCTGAATTTAATATTAATTTTCTGTGAGTAACTAATAATAGTTATGGTTAATAGTTTTTAGTATTCTTTATGACTCTGAAAATTTAAGAGCATATTTACATAGCTTAACCTCTGGAATCCTCAGTGACCAACTTCTGAGCCAGGTACTAGGATTGTATTCATTTTGCATGTGAAGAAATGTGAGAATAAACAGAAAACAAGTTATCTAAAGTCATTTAGTGAGTGATTAATGCAACAGGATTTGAATTCAGGAAGTCTTGTTCTAGAGCTCCAAATAACAAGACTGTTTTTTACCCATTCACTCTGCTGTGGGACCTAGCAAGAATTCTATATTTTTTTATAAATAATTCTTTTTTTTTTATAAATAATTCTTATAAGGTAAAACATGGAAATATGCTTTTAAATGATGCAATAATATGTGCAAACTTATTGTTTAATACATATTTAAATACATTAAATATGCATTTGGTTCTGTGAAGTTTTAGACTTCGGAGCTAATATTCTTCTGTGACCTTTGTATTTCTTTTTATAGGTATACACTGCATATTAAGTTTTTGGCACAGAGTGATAGAGTTGTCAATTAAGAAAGTTGCCAATTTTTAAAATAAGCAACTATCACAACCCTAAAATACTATGCTCCATATTATGCCTTCTCTTTAGATTTGGGCAATATTCATTAACAACAAATGCAAAAAAAAAAGTCTGAAACAGTCCTAAATGAGTTGAAGTTTACACTGATACCACGGGCAACATATCATTTTATTCTCCCCCACCCCCATCTTCACTCTCCCTTTCCTTCCTCCTCACTGTAGTGCTGGGACTGAACACAAGACCTCGTAATGCCATGCAAACACTCTACCACTGAGCTACATCCCCAGCTGCTTTCTGGGTTTCTTGAGCTATGTTTGCAATAATAATATAAACACATAAAGTATAAAATAGATGCTTGAGAACAATTCATCATCACTCTTTTTTAGCATCTGCCATATACAAGGGACCATGTTAAACACTGAGATATGGGATGATGTATAAAATATTCTAAATTCCTGCTGTATCTTTTTCTCAACTACAAGAACTTGGAAGGTCAATATGTGACTGCTCCAAATCCTTTGTAATATCATGAAGTACAGAAAGAAGCCAATAGTTCTATCTCTTGAAATTATATAGCTTTCTACCACTAACTGGTAGATACTCTCTTAAAGAGAGCTGCATGTTTTCTTTACATTAAACTGAAGCAGGTGAGAATTTATCCCTACTTTATAGAAAAAGCCTTATAGGGATGAGAAAAAAAGGCCGCATTCATGAATACCAGTGTGTGGACTGCTCATCTTTTCTACATTTACATAGCATGTTGGTTCTTTATTTATCGCATATATACTTTTTATAAATGGTCATAAGTTGCTCTAAAGAGTCTTGATTTCCACACTCCTAGTGAAGTTGTTCAAGGTCATCATGGTCCCATATCCATCAATCATGTGTGCCTCACAGATTTCCTTTGTCATTGGTACATATCAGGATGATAAATGATTCATTGTTCATATTCAAGAATCTGATTGGATAACTGTCATTTTATTTGTTATAATTCAAAGAAACATTGATAAAGTTGTCTAAGAAAAGAGATCAATGTAAGTCAGTTTTACTTATTATGAACAACAAAACTAGGCAATTTATTAATTTAAATAAAGTTGATGTCATGTACTCCCTGAGGATATGCTGGGCGTTTCAGGAGGGCGCGATCCCATTTAAGTGGCCATCCTACAGCACAGGATGTAGTGCTCTGAGGCGAAAGGCTGAATGTTAATCTGGGCTGAAATCACCTACACTAAGAGAATGAGAGCCCAGGAGCTGTTTAGTAACAACTTTATTCTCTTTCTGGAAGTAGTAACTATTTACTTACTTTAAAAATACTTGTTATTGTTACTTTTTATTTACTAATCTAAAGAGATGCACTATTTTTACTAAACCAATAGGGACTTATTATTGAAAAATAGAACAGAGAACATCAAATATGTTTTCAACAATCTTCTGAAATCTTACTGTCCAAAGATGACTGCTGGCTTCAGAGGAGGTCTTAGAGCAATATAAAGGACTAAAAAATCTGTTATTTCTAGGAATTTAGTAAATAGTAAAATGTACATTTCAAGTTGGACGTTTTTGATTTTTGTTTGCCAGGAAATTTTGTTTATGGAACTGGATATTATTTTTGGGAAAACAACTTGTTCTTAATCTGACTCTTAAGCATATACATTTCAAACATATTAAAATTTTTATTTTTCAAATAGTGAAAAAAATATTATGATGACATGTATAAGTATTTCAAAATTTTAATTTTAGAGGACCTTTTAAAATGTGTCAGAAACCCACAAATTAAAAAAAAGAAAAAAATGTATATTCAGTTGCATAAAGTAGAAAGTTTCAGTGTATTGAAAACAAACAAAACATTATTAGACCATAGATGAAATTAAGAGAAAAGAAAACGGGAAAAACGACACTATATGACAGAGTCAATTTTGTAATATTTTAAAAGTGCTTACTCTTAATATTCAACAAAATTAAGACAGAAATATCAATAAGATAATATACAAAGACAAATCTTTCATAAGAGAAAAATCTGTTTTCTTAGTGATCAAAATATCAATAAGCATTGACTTCAGTATTTAAAGAATCCACAGAACATATTGGTATTCTGGGGAATTCTAGTACGATTAGCAATAGAAAGAGTTTGAATACCAATAAGCCAGTAAAACTTAGCATCTCACGTTTCCAGCGTGTGTGGTGCTTTGCCTACACATAGTCCCTCAGACAGGTCAGACTAGATGTATTCCCAGTGATTCTACGTGGAAGTCCACAAATGTCTTAGAATTTCCTAGATTTCAAGAGATAATACTCTATGAGATATAATTGTAATTTTGATATGGAAATAAATAACCGACAGTTGGTCGAAACGTCATTTTTGGAAAACTCTCGTGACTTATATTTATGCCTCAATCACTGTGAAGCTCAGCGTATTATTAAAAAGAACTTTCCCCTCTTTCCTAACACTGAATTCAGGCTCCTGTAAATCTTTCATGATTTCTGCTTTGAGATCTGGTGGTGCTGTTGCGGTGAAGTTGCAGGTTTCTGTCAAAAAATCCCAAAGCAGGTCTCCGTTTTCATTGCCGTCGATAAAACAGTCAGTTATGTCCATGGTGGACAGGAGATCGTGACACTCATACTTAATTGCCAGGCCGTCCAGCATCCGAGTGAGGTCGGATGATGTGACATACTGGCAGAGGTCATCGCGGGGCAGGCGGGATCCATACTTTTTCCACAGCTTGTCCCAGCCACTGATTCCTGTACAACAGAACACATTTCATGTTTTCACTGATTCTTTCTTTCATATCTTTCTGTCAGCTAACACACTAGATGTGTGGAATAGAGTGGTGAACAATATAATACCCTTTGTGGAGCTCAAGTCAAGGAGCGTGGCAGAAGGGAGACTTAAAAAGTAAATATGTCATATATCCAGTGATGATAAGTGCTAAATGAAAGTCTAATCAGAGTAAGTGATGGGGAAGGCCAAAGACTTTGAGAGACTTCTCTTTTATCTAGGGTGGTTGCATAGAATCTCTTTGATAAGGTGATATTTGAGCAGAGATCTGACAGCAAGCTAGGTAAGTCTCAGAGACGAGCAACACAAAAGACCCGGAGCGGGTCCGTGCTTGGTATGTATAAGAACTACCCAAGAAGCCACTGCTATTGGAGTTGTGTGAGCAAGGGGCGAGAAAAGAAAGAGATGGGGGTGGCTAGGTAGCAGAGGGCACACATGAGGTACCAGATCGCAAGAGATCAGATGGGAAACCATTTGTAGTCTTGCCCAACAGAAACTTCTCGACGATGAAAATGTGCTTTATCTGAAAAGGTGCTTTATTTGTGGTGTCCAACAGGGTAGCCATTTACCACTTGTGGCGAGGGGGCACTGAAATGTGACTAATCTGACTAAGGAACTTAATTTTAGTTTTCATTTCATTTTAATCAATTTTTATTTCAACTTCAGTGGGCAAACGTGCTTTCCATATTTGATGACACAACATTAATGTGATTTACATTTTAATGAGGCCACTCCTGCCATACAGATGAAAATAGACTACAGGAGCATAGGATCCGAAGCAGACAATACAGAGAGAATTATAATAATAACCTGAATTACAATAATAACCTAATATCCGATGGTAACTCAGAACAGAGAGCCAGGAGGTAAATAGAAATAGTTGGATATATTTTCGATAGTATGCTCCTAGACTCAGTGGAGTTTTAAACAACTTGGATATAAGGAATGAGCAAAAGAAAAGTTAGTGAAGGCCCCAGTGATTTTTGCCTAAGCACCTGACAAGAAAAATCTTCCGTTATTGGAGATGAAAAAATGAGAGAGGAACAGTTTCAAATGCAGCAGCAGGCACCTGGTTTGGAAATGTATATTTGAGATACATATTGGACACTCAGGTGGTGATAAGAGGAAGGCAGTTACTGTGTTAATCTGGAGTTCAGAGTGGGGCTGCATACATAGTAAACTGAAATGGAAAGAAAAACTACAATAAGTGAATGACGACTTCCTCAAACCAAAGGGATAGTCTCTTCTAAGCTGCTGTCTTGTACTGCCATTACTTAGGTCATTTCTACAAATTTTGTTCCCAACTCTAGAAGATAATTTAGCAGTATCTGTTGTGTCTAACTGAAAATGCAACCCAGCATTGTAGCTAAGAGATGTATTACGTGGATGCATCTGAAGTTCCCATATTTAACTCAACCCAAAGTTTTATCCAAGACAGGAAATTGTAAATAACAGTCTGGATAACTGACTGTTTACTAATATTTCAGAAAATAGATAACTGCAGGATAGGCACTTGGAAGAAGTGAAATTGGAATAAGACAGAAAAAATATATCTCACTTGAATGGAAAACAAATAGAGAGTCATGAATATGTATTTAAAAATCTTTCTTTCCAAAAACAGTGGATTGTCTCCCCAAAAGAGAAGCTGTTACCATCATCATTATTATTTTTAACCTGGGAGAGAAAAAAGGAACCAAACACTAACTGCAGAAAATTTGCTGGTGTCAGTACTGTGACTCAGTGCCATTTCGGAGCTGAGCAATTATACTCTCTCTGACTGACGTATTACCATAATGGCTCTCAGTGGGCACGACATACGGTGTTACTTTTGCTTTCAACATGATATAAACCAGATCCTTTTTCCCCCACAGTGTTAAAAATAACACACCATGATTTGTCTACTTCTTTAGGTAAGGAGAGGAAAGAGGGAAACCTTAGTGAACTCCTCGTGCCTCATCTCCCTGATCTGAGCAGGTCGCCTTTTATTTAGCACACCACTTATCTAATGCTTGGCTGCAACACTTGTAGAACTACATGCCATTGACATTAGTTTAGTCTGGGATACTCCTTATTTAAAACAAAATCCAACTCTTTTGCTCATGTTTTTCTTTTTCTTTTCCCAAATCAATCTCTTTCATCTTATAATTAAGAAATTTTGCTAGTTATCACTAAATGAGTGAATACTGAGCTTGGCTGTTTCTGTGATGGATGCTTAAGAACACAAGGGAAAAATTGTTTCTCTTTAAGCATGATGTAGTCCCATACGTTGGCCAGTGAATAGCACTGCTTAATTTTGATTTCCATTCATCTTTCTTTTCCTAATAGTCCTACTTGTTTTCCATTTTTTGTTTTTGTGTAGTGTGATATGCATGCAAGCGTGTGTGTGTGTGTATGTATGTGTATCTTCTTATTGAGCCTTTTATTCTTGTTTATTAAACCCGTTTGCAGAGCAAGACCCTGGATTCTATCCCCAGCACCAAAACAGCAGCAAGCCATCTGCAAAAACACAAAACTTTCTGTGTTCCCAGATTTCTTGTCTACATGGAGTCAATTTTAGATGAAATATATTTTCTTTTGTGGATGGAGGTTCAGAGCTAATAATAGTTCTGATATCACAAGGCAGAAATAAACAACCATTCAGTCCAATTCAAACACATTTTGAGTTATCTTTGTGTGCCAAAGACTTTACAAAGATCTAGGAATAGAATTGAGAGGCAAAGACCAGGTCTCAAGGACCCTCCTGATCTCCCTAAATGACTCTGATGGGAGACAGCACACTGCTGGAAGTGTTTCCTACATGCATCTTCTTTAGATTATCTCTACAGCCTTTAGCACCTACCAGAGACTCTCAATAGCAGCTCAGTAAGCTGAACATACCAAATCCACCATCATTATCTTATACAGCAAACATGGAATTGAGTGGACAATGGTGCTTCAAACGTGTCTGAACACACAGAGTGCCCTAGTGAAGCTAGATTCTCTGCATAATTACATCTAGAAACCAACTCTATTTTCCACTACCTTACCACCCACTAAATTTCACATGCAGGTGTCCAGACGGTACTCAAATAATTAAGTACTTCATTCTCTGTTCAGTGAAAGAACCCATCTGTTTGGCAGTAGGTTAGTATCTGACTGAGATGGGCACCTGCGAACCTGAGCTATGCAGCATACTTAGGGTAGCCCTTCAGAGCAAAATATGGCTGGAGACGTGACATGGGTCTCACCGGACGTGTCACTGGCTAGATGCGTGCTCTTAGAAATTTAGTTCCATGAAAAGTCTAGGGTGATCTGAGTCTGCCTGTAAGAAGCTCAGTTTTCTGCGTCACAGAGCATTTACAGATGAAGATATTACTCTGAAACAAAAGAAATATATACCGAAACATCTTCAATTATGAAGTAAATTCCACTTAGAAAATGATCACAACTGAAACTTGAATATTGTCCTAAAACGTGGAATACTGCTACCAAAATGATTCACACTGTGCTGTGTTTTGGCCAAGAATTGCGTTCATTTTCTAAACTGAGAATGGGGTTTCGAAAGGTACAGTTTGGGCTGTGGAGAAAATCCAGGGCTGTGGTTCCTAAGAGCGGTGAGGGATGCAGACGGGGCACCTCATCTGGGAAGGTTTCTCAGACGTGTTTCCTGTTCACAGACACAAGAGTTAAGTTCAAACCAATATGACTGCAGGACCCGGGAACATTCCTGCTAGACAGTAAGATGGTGGCAGTGATAAACACACTGAACAATTCTATTTCTCATTTTGGGTAGAGTATCTTCTTTAGCTGCAAAGTAAACTACACTAAAAAGGTGATGCATTTTTTAAAGATTAACTTATGTTTAGTTAATTTACCTAATATTTCTGATAAATATAAGGAAAGGAAAAAAGCTGATACTATTGTAGCCATTGGGAGAGAAGTAGAAAATTCAGAATAAAATAACTATTTTCTCCTTTAAAAAAAATGGATGTGGTATTTCTTCTACAACTGTATACTGCTTCTAAGAAGTAAAATCTATGGTTTTTACTTGGAAAGAGGTCCTTGTTTAATGACCTAACAATTATTATTTGTTGCATTCTTATGCTTAGGAACAGTACCTATTAAGAATATTTTCTCCTTTAGTAATCTCCTGTGCTAGAAGAGGTGATGAAAAATTGTGTATTACACATTGAGAAAATGAATTAAATATTTCCACCATATAAAATATACTTATTGAACAATTTTTGACCCAAAATACTTTTCAAAGAAAGTGAATGAATTTTTGAGTCTTTATTCCCTGTATTTTGATTTTTCCCTTATAGTTGTACATTTACCTAGAACATACGGGCCATATATATGCATAGATGTAGTATAACGTAGGTGCGATTATCCATAATGAGCTCCTGAATTAACCCAGAGACCAAATTCACACAGGTATGCAGTGCTTTGGCATTCTTCATGTATCGTCATGTATCATCAGACCTTTCACTGGTTCCATTTTGGTTTTCAGATTGCTCGATTCCCTAAAACCACAGATTATAGTAACTTTTCACAGCATAGCCAGCACGATATTGTATCTGTAAGTGCACGTATTCAATGCCCAGTTGCACGTAGAATACTTGTAAGACTTTCCAAACCTTAGGCTGGCTTTTATTTATTGGTAGCTATGTATTCATAGAGTGCTGCCTCTGGCATGCAAATATTTAACTTCTGAAAATATTTTAAATGGGACAGTGGGTGTGCTATTGATAGGAAATATATTCTAACTCAAACTTTTGGATGAGTTTCTGTCTATAATCCTTCTTCGGGTGTGTTGATGCATATCATCAGGAACAGATGTTCCACAATGTTGGTAACTAAGTTTCTTTTCAATTTCTAAGTGCAGTACAAAGTACTTTTTTGCCAGGTGTCCTAATTTAGACAGAGGTTAGTAGGAAGGATTCAGTGTACTAACTCCTTCCAAATGGGAATCCAGACCTTTCCCACATAAATGAATACTTTTTAGCTAGAGGTAAAAAGAGCATGCCAAGATGTTCCCAGGGGAGGGGGTTGTATATAGAAGCTCTCTAACGCCCGATGCTCACAAAGTTCAAGCCTGGGATTATAAGCAACCATTGTATTTGACATTTAAAAACCTATTTTATAATCGAGACCAAATGAATGTTGTGACATGACTTTGGATAAGGAATATGCAATATGCTTAGGAAGATGGGGACTGTTGTGTATTTGACATCCACCCGTCTAGCACCAGGAGGACAATCCATAAAACTGCTAGATGAAAGAAGTAGTATAATGAATGAATGACCTCAATAAAGTCAATGTTTCATTTTCTAACAGTGTTTACTAATGTTCTCCCTGTAGTACTTCTACATCCTTGAAAGCAGTGTGGTGTGATCAAATGCTTTCCTTGGAAAATAATACCACAAAACAAAGCCATCAGGCCAGTTTCGATAGGTACTTGAGAAAAGATGCAGTTAACATTGCAGCGATGGCATTAGAAATGCAAACTAGCCAAATAGGAGGGTCTCTCCATAGTTAAATATTTATTTACTAATAAACATTACAGAGGAAAACAGGACACGTGACATAAAATACATAAAAATAAACATTTAATATTTAAAATCTCATTGTAAAACTCATCACTTGAAATTTGTTATGCAAAAATAATTCATCAATAGAAAACAATGACTTTTCCTCAGCACGAGGTAACTAATAGATGTGCAGTTCCACTGCGCTTCTGAAACTGAGAGCCGCTGCAAGCAACTTTCCTCACAGTGAAAAACTAATTGGCTATGATCAGAAACCAAGGGAAGGATTTTATACCACAGCTAAATACTTAGCTTTCCCCAAACATGTGACTCCACGCACACACGCACAGGTGCTGTTTTCAAATTCAGACTGAATGAAAATAACTCACCTGACACAAGAATAATGAGAATCTTAGCGTTGGTAGCTAAGAGACTATGGAAGAATTTCACGGTAGCTGGAATATCTTTTACATAATACAGCATCTAGATAGGAGGCAGAAGAAAAATGAGACACTTCTCTGTGTTGGAGGCTTTGTTGCTTGAACTAGATACCAACTAAAATGTTTGAATTTCAAGCTGAGTAAATTTTTACCCAAGCCAAAAAGGAAAAAAAAAAAAAACTTTAGATATTTAAAGATATTTATGGAGAGATAAAGCGATAATATAAGAATAAAACAGTAATGTAAGAAAATATTTGGGGAAAGGGAAAAGTATGTCCTTTACCCAGCTAAAGCCAAATAGATTGAAATTTACTTTCTGGCCTCCAAATAGCTGGAGACGCTTAGAATCCACTGCAATGAGAACATTGATCCTATGCCTATTCTGTGCCGTGTGAATTGTAGTCCTTCTGGGAGAAAGCAGACCCCATTTCATGGAACATTGCTTTAAAATTAAGCCCTTTGCACTGGCTTCTCCATATGCTCACAGGTGCTTTTTTTTTTTTTTTTTTTTAAATCACAGAAAATGTGACAGGCTTTGATGTTGACGGATTCTCTAGGACACTGGACTGTATCAAGCAGGAGGTTATATGCTTGGTCGCAGAGTATTAAGAGTTAGACCAACCACGTTAATAATTCTGGACCAATTCTTAGTGAAGTGCAGGCCTTTGTACCCAACACACAGACCCTGATGTTTTGCATTAGGAAATTGTCCCTAAGGCATGCATCCTTTATCTACTAGAGAATCTCTCTCTACGGACACTTCTTATACCTCAGCTTCATCTCTTTTGGACGAGAAGTCAATATTTCATGTGTGTGCTCACAACAGAATTCACTGCACAAAGGGAAAACAGATGAAGCCATGACACGCCACATGAATGAATAAAATAATATAAATCTGCACATGGTCTGTGCTGCTGCAGGGGCGATGTTTAGTACCAGTTCATTCTATGTCATCCACCACAGGGACTGCAGATAGCTACCCAAATACCACTAATGCGTAAGATAACTAACATCCTATCACACAACCTGGATAAAAAAGAGGCAGTGGGCCTTAGCGTATTCCCTCATTTTTACCTAAGATACACTTAGATCTTTGGATCGGTAGTGAATACTAAACTGAAAAAATGTCATGAGAGTATTATGAGGAGACATAGTTCAGTACAAATGAGGAGACGGAGTTCAGACAGATGCATAGTAGCTAAGGTGTGAGAGAGAAGAGCCAAATAAAGATCCAGAAGGAAGTAGAGGTGCTATAAGAAAGAACAAACATGGAAGTCTTGGAAGAAATAGGAGAAAAAATGTGATGCCTAGAGCTACAATATTTTATAACAGAGAGAAGAACAGGATTCAGGGCTTAGTTGGAGGAATCACAGGAGGTTATTGTTATAATATAGAAGAAGGAGATGATGGTTATAAGTGCATCTACATTTGCAAGTTTAGAGGGTGAAAGATGAGTTTTCATCTGATGATTTCTATTTTCTCTATACAGTATGAAGTGAGGTCATGAGTGGGAATGAATGGTTGGGGGGTTGCAGGAGATGTAAGGAGACAGTTATGAACTAAGCTGAGGAGATGGGAAAGCATGTCTAACAAAGGAACATTCTAGACGTGCCAAACAATGCTAAGCACTGCCCGAGAGAGAAAAGATTTTATCGCTAAGGGAGCAGAGATATATGATCGCTTGAATATGTTAAACTTGGAGTCCTTTCTTCCTTTGTTTCGTACAAACTCACTCCTTTGGAGTAACTATGGTTGTGGGCTACAGAAGGAAAAGTATTTTGTCATTAATCAAGCAGTATCTCCCAACAGTAGTCAGCTTCTCATGCTTTTAAGAAATACTCATGACACACCTGTAAATCCAGCCTCATGACATCTACTAATCACTATTAATCTTTTGGTGTTGGACCGTAGAAATAAACTCTTACTGAATATCGGTAAAACTTTATTAGTCTCAGGAATCATGCACCTGTGTCCCTTCTGCCATGTACATACTAGCCAGGGCATCTATCAAAGGCAAAAACAAGACATTTCAGAAAAACTGGGACATTGGACCTTAAACCATTAGAGTCATTCGAAAACTGGCTTGGATATGATGTCATCAAATGTTGTCATCAAAATGTTGTCATCTCCTTTCATCAAATCTATGCATAAACTTTCCATTGTACAAAACTAATTAAGACAACATTGAAAAAAATGATGCCTGCTGAATGAAGAAAACCAGCTTTTTGGATATTAAAAATTGTAGCGCTATCAGCAGTTTTATTTGGACAGATGATGTTCACTGATAAAACTAGAAATCAGATTTTTATCTTTAAAAATATCAAAACATTGTGCCTTTTTCATACATATATCTGAAAAATCTCTTTTTCTGATAGTATATTATAATAAATATGTCTTACCTGAATCATATGAATAAAGTCCCACTTTTGAATCTCCTTTCCCTCCATCACTCTGTTTTGATATTCAGACGATGTCTCCTTATGCCAAGCAAACTTTATGTTCTCGAGGTTTGATGTCTTGGCTACAAGCTCTAAAATTCAGAGAAGAGGTGGCACACCATCAATTTTAATTGCAAATGTAGAGCCCATTTCCATTTAGAATTTTAATGCAATCAATGTTATATACATAACAGATATAAACCACATTTTTCTTTTTTATATAGCTCTGAAAAACCAGAGGATTCATCCCCATTTCTTTCCTCTACTGAATGAAATTAGAGGTGAGAGAAAGAGTCACTCAGAAGTAATGAGAACCTAGTCAGACAAAGGTTATAATATCTTGGTATTAATGGAGAATCGATTGGTGAATTTCATTAATAGAAAATTGATGTGAAACAGGTGACATGTTTGTGTAACCCAGGAGCAGACGATCACAGCCAGGGGCTCCATCTGGCCTACCGCCTATTTCTCTACAGACCACAACCTTAAAAACCAGACATTGTTCTGCTTCCTAACTTTGTGCCTCTGTCATTCATGTCTCACACCAGTTGTATTTCTAAATGATTAGAAAAAAATCAAAAGGATAAATTCATAATTTGTCTCATTCATATGAAATTCATATATTGGTGTTTACAATGAAAGTTTCATTAGAAAACACTCACACTCAATTTACATATTGTTCATGCTGCCTTGGTGCCACAGCACCAGAGTTGATTAGTTGTGACAGATTGTGCGCACTTGTGAATCTAAAACATTCACTATTTGGCCCTTTTCAGGAAAAGTTTGCTGTCTCCTGCTGTGACCCATTAAACATAAGCTCTTTCATGGCATAAGCTCTTTCTGCTAAACACTTCTGAATGAATGAATGACTCTGCCTCAAAGAATCAACATTAAAAATAATACCTGATGATGACAGAGGGATGGACAGAGAGTCAATGAAAGAGTCTAATTATTCACTGTTTATATCTGAGGTGTTCAGTCATGTCTGTAATAAATAATTTGGCTCTTCTAGGAAGCGTAAAAAGAGTGGACCATGGAAACTGTACTATTAATCATCCGAGGCAAATATGTGTGATGATAAGTCTTTGGGGATGAGATTTTGCATACACCTCAACGAGTTACACGTACCTTTGTACTTGGTGATTTGTTCAGCACTTGGTTCAACAACTTCATTGTGGATATGAACTCCTGGGTATTGAGCCTTGACTTTGGAGAGAATTTGAAGATCAATTTCACCTAGAAAATAAGTATTTGAACAGGTTGCATCATTCCAGGAAGAAATGATTAAGAACAGTTCGAGATGATTTATTATCTGCCTTACCTTTACAAGAAAAGACTAGCACAGAGAATAAAGCTCCACGATTGCACTGTCACAATGTCTGTGATGCAGAAAACCTCGGTTTTAAATAGGAATAATAATGAGACTTGAGGAGGGGTATGGATGCCATTCATTCGTATAATCTTTAATAGCTATCGCTGTCTTTCATTAAATCAAAGCTATCATTGACTGTAGGAAGCAATCCTTGTTTTTGTTTCACTAAGTAAAAAAACTCTGTCAAATATAATGTAAGGATTTTATTAAGTGAAAGATCTAACTTAAATATTACAGTATGAAGAAAGAATGTATGTATCTTAGAACTGAATAAGCTAGGCTAGAAGAATCTTTTTAAATGTTAGTTGAAAAAAGATACAAACATATGTTAGGTACAAATGCAGGGTACGGAAATATGTCAGACATCTGCCTTCAAAAACTCCATTCCTAGTGGAAGGGACAGACACAGAAACAATTCTGGATGTGCTGGGCCAGGGCGGATGACAGGAAGAGACAGTGTGGCAGAGCTTTGTGAACGAGGTCATTCCTGAGCTCTGCCTTTCTCTCCAGGTGAGGCGGAATTGGCCTAGAGACGTCAGGGAAGTGAAAAACTGCAGGTAGGAGGGACAGAATGAGAGAGGCACAAGTCAGGGAAAAGAAGAGTATATATATGGAACTATTAGCAGTTTAGAGTCATCAGAATATTCCACAAGGCAAGACCTCCAAGCAAGAGGAGATCCCTGAGGTAAACAGAGAGGAGAATATGGGTTGAATGGCTATTTATTCACTAGTTCATCCATTCATCAGATATTAGGTCACCTTTCACATGTGCCAGGCACTGCAGGAGGCTCTAGTAAATAATGACAGGAAGAACAGGTAGATCCCTTCCCTGTTAGAAATTCAACCTGTAAGTGATAGTATAGGAGATAGTGGAAGTCAGAGAGACTCAAGTCCCAAACCTTGTTTTTTCCATGTACTAAGCATATGTGACTTTGGTCAGTTCACTTTTTCTCTCCAAGCTTCATTTTCCTTACCAGAAAAAATAAAAAATAATACCTAATTTATTAGTTGTGAAGGATAAATGAGGTAATTCATATAACTTACAGTGCAAAACAGAGTCAGCATTGAATAAATGTTAGCTGTTAATTATTTTTATTGTTATCACAGAATCCCTTTCCTTAAAAATATTCCTTTCCTCTCTATCACTGATGTCTCCAAATTAAGTTTTATACTTTTATTCGATTAAGTTATGATGTTGACCTTCATTAAAATGGAAATACCTCTTGGCAAGATTAGCATATGAAAATTATGTTAGTCTTTAACGTTTTGGCATAAATGGCATTAACAGACCCTTTCCAAGGGTAGACATGGGAGGCAGCAAGAGCACGGGTCACAGAATAGGAGACCTGGAAGGAAGGAGGTGAGAAAGATGAACCAGGAGCAGAAGATGCTAGGCTGGGAAAAGAGGGCAGCCCCAACGACTACTAATGCGACGTGAACTCTGGAGTCTGTGTGTGCAGACGGGAATGAGCACAAGTGGGAAGGAAGTTGAAATCGAATTTTTTCCAAGCCGGCCCTACTATATAAAATCTTTTAATCTTTCCCTGACAATGATAGAAAACATTTACTGGGCACTTACTCTTTGCCAAACGCTGTGCTAGGAACTTGCCATGGAACAGCTCACTTGCTCCTGACAGTCAGCTCTGTGATATTATTCCCAACTAGGCAAGACGATCTGAGTATGTTGACACCCAGGGATATTCATGTGACCAAAGTTTAAAGCACTTCTGTCTAAATCTAAATTGTTTGTTTTTCTAACTATGTCGTAGCAAGAATTAGGAAGATACTAAGTACTAAAATGACATAAAAACTATTTTATTCTTCTCTACAGCAACTATTTTTGAAAGAAAATACAAAAGGACAGTTAGAAAAAGATATGGGCTAATGAGAACTAGAGGGCTCTCAGCCTGCCCCAGAGGACGAGGGACACTCGATGGTGAAGGTTCTAGTCTTGCCTCTATCAGTCTAGCCACTATCAAAATTAAAAATCATCAGTGGTGGAGTTCTGAAGCTCAGAATTTTGAAAGAAACAACTGACACGCATTTCCCCCTCTGAGCTTTGATGAGATTTCTTTCTACTGAGATGGATTCAGACATTTCAGATCTGCTCAAATAGCAGATGACAGCCAGCACTTCCCCCAGCATGTTGAGAAACAGGCAGGCCCTGCCGGAAGACAACACTAGACCCGCACCCAAGATTTGGAACCTGTGACTTTCGATAGCCGCATCTAGAGTGCAAGCCACGTGTGCTAGACTCCTAGCAAAATCAGTGACTAACGAGGAGGTAAGGACGCTGTGTCCTCAGGAGCAAGCACGTAGACTCTACATCTGACTTTGTAAGTTGGGTGACCATACTTTTGTTTGTCAAGGACAGTTTCATTTATGCCTATTGTCCTATGTCCTATCTGATTTTATTTTGTTCTCAAATTTTTCATTTTTAACAATATAGTATTATTATAATTTTGTTTCTGAAAATAGCTTTTTTCCCAAAAGAACTATCCTTTAAATTGATCAGAACAATAAAACAAACATGAAAATCGATTAATACATAAATATTTTAAAATTGTAATAATCTGTATTATTCTATTACTTGTTCTACCTCTCACTATCAAGAGTATCCTAGGTCAGACAATCAGTAACACACTGTGCACTCGAGGCCTGGTGAAAGCCCGCCCCTCACACATGGCACCGTGTAGTGACCCTCACAGGGTGGAGGAGGCTCACTGGTTTCCTTGGCTCTTTTATAAGGTCACTAATTCTGTTCATGAGGAAAGGACCTCCCTGATCTGCTCACACTTTGAAGGTCTCATTGCCTACGCTACTGCATCAGGATTACAGCAATTTGCGGGGAATGTAAACACTTAAACCACAGCAAACATCAAGAATGAGCCTGAATGGAAACTGTGCACTTTGAGTGGTTATGATACATAGGCTGATGAATTTTAATAAATGTACAAATTTGTTAGAGGAGGTTGTTAATAGGGAAGCTATGCATGCATGAGAGGGGTATATGTCTAATCTCTCTATCCTCTTAATTTTGCTGTTAGTTTTACATTACTCTAAAAATATCTTTAAAGCAAACAAAGATTTATATGGAGTTCTTCGCCATCGTATTATACTCTAGTCCAACCACTCAGCACTTAGTTATAATTATTTTCTTCAAACTTTCGCTTGTGCTGTACATCATCTATCTAGGCATTCATTCTTTCCTTTTATTCTTCTCCATGGCCAGGAGATTTCATACTAATGATCCTTTGTGTTTTCTTTTCTGTCCCTAGTCACCAATGCCTCTGTCCAGGCCCTGTGGTGGTTAATCTTGATTATCAACCTGATTAGCCTAAGAGCTGCCTGGGAGGTTAGCAAAGCCCACTTTTGGATATGTCTGGGTGACTCATGGGGGTGCGACATTGTAGACCATAACTGATCCCTGGCCCCTCCCTCTTGGGCTCTTCCCCTGGTCTCTGTCCCCAGATTCCATGAGGTTAGTCATCTACCATGTCTGTGTGCTATGATGTTCCTGCCTTGGTTCCAGTCGCTCATAGACTGAAATCTCTGACGCTGCAAGCCAGAATAAACCTTTTCTCCTATAAGTTGCATCTGTCAGTTATTGTTTTTCTCGGTGACAGAAGGCTGACCAGTGCAGGCCCAAATCATCAGTCATTGAGAATAATGTATTAATATCCTGAAAAGTCAGCCTACTTTTCTCTGGTCTTGTCTCCCGCAAAGATATCACCATGACAACCATTTTAAACTCTGAGTTAAGTAAGTCCATCACATTACTGCATAAAATCTTCTAATAGCTTTGATCAATTGGATTAAGGCCGAGCTCCTTGACTAAACATGGTCCACACTGCCTGCTTCCTTGTTCTTATCACTCATAATTTCATATTTTGAAAATATGGCTCCAAGAACTCTGAATCACTTGCATCCTTCCTGCCTCTCCCTATGCACCATATTCTTCCATGCCTTTTGCCTTTGCCCATGCTCTCTTCTCTGCTTGCAATACTCTCCCTCACCTCTTTACACGTAGCTATCTCCTATGCATCCTAAACCTACCACGAGTGACTAATTATTCTGATATTCTTTCCCACAGAGTCTGGAAACAGGCTCAGATTCTGCCAGTCAGTAGCTACTCATCAATTGCAGATGTTGGCAACACAGATAAAACCTATTCTTCTTCCCTGATCTAAAGTACTGCTTTCCTGCATGTATTTGATTCCCTAGCAAAGGCTTGATTCCAATAAATTTGTTAAGAAGAATCAAAATGCTAGGCTGGACAAATGATCTGGTTTGATTAGTAATCACTAAAAACCTTATGGGGTTATCTGACCTTATAGTGCCATAATAGAGCTGTTAAAGAAATCCACAAAAGGGAAGGAGACCATTTATCTGTACTCTTTCAATTAAATCCCTCTGAACATGAAGCATAGTATTACAAATATGTTCTAGTATCAGGCAGAAAGAACCCCAAAATGCCTTTAGAGAACGCACAAACCAAAATAATGTGACAAAGGGTGCAAAGAGTAAACTAGATTTGAATCCATGAAATAATTTTAAAGTTCTCAGCACATTCAGGAGTAAATGAAAGATGCATAGAAGCCAGGAGTCTGTTCTAAGAGCAGTGAGGCAAAACAGGCTTAGTTTACAGTTAATTTCTTTCACATGTGAACTCCCTTTACACATTATTTGACTATAACTTTGAACGGTTGTAGACTGCTTATATTTGATATCGTAAGTCTTAAGGTACACACACACCACCAGTTGAACATTACTAAAGCTTTACTAACAGATGACATTAAATATTTCTCCATAAAAAATCTGCAAAATTTTCTATAACAATTGCAGAAATAATGATGATTAAATATCTCTATTCCAATACATTATCTTCCATTTCTTTTCTCCTCTTTTGTGTACAGCAAAGCAAATTATTAATTTTGGAATCTGAGCGTGTTACATGCTATAACGCCTGATTTCTTCAGTTGATCAGTAGATGGAACGTGAGCTGTTAGGCAAATCCAAACATGTGTCAGCATAAATCAGTGAGTCACAGAGCACTTCATTTCAATATACAGTTGTTAGAAAGATACATACTCACTTTCACTTTTCTGTCTAAAGGCAAAAACAAATTTTCATCTAGTGGGGACAGTTCTAGATACCTGCCAGCCCAGAGACAACACCAGAAAATCTGCAAAAAACCTTACTTCATTAGTTTGCTCCCACATATTTACCTTCCCATCTATTCAACTTGCCGAGCCTTAGAAGTCAGTGTTTATCTTGTGGTGGTGGAATTATAGATTATTTTAGATACTTCTTTTTTTATCTGTAATCTGAAATGTTCCTATAACAGTATAGTTGAATTAATCATTTTAAAGTATTTACTATCAATTAAAATGCTTTGCGATAGGTAATTTTATTTATCAACTCTACTGAGCCATGTTGTGCCAAGATAATTGGTTAAATAATAGTCTGGGTGTGTTTGTGAACATGTTTCTGGAGGAGATTAACATTTGAATCAGCAGATTAGATGAAATAAATTGCCTTTGCAAGGAGGGAGAGCCTCATCCAAACAACGGAAGACCCTGAATGCCCCAAACTGGGACATTCGTCCTTTCTGGTCCTCAGACTCAGAATGAAACTATAGAGTTTTCTTGTGTCTCAAGAGTATTTGCTTTCGGGATGCAACTTACACCGCCAGCTTCTCTGGGCCTCCAAGTAGAAGACTGCAGATCTGGAAGTTTCTCAGTCTTTATATCATGCAAACCAGTTTCTTATTTTAAATACATATATAACCTATGATTCTGCTTCTCTGGAGGACCCTATTACATCTTCTTCTATCAAAAAACATTAACACAAAACTCTGCAATAAAATAGGTAACAGTCTGATTTGATTATTATTATCTTATATTGCAAACGACTATCCTGAAACATATATAACCAAATATGGAACAACTCACATTAGCAACGATTTGACACTTAGCCTACTGTCATTATGTAACAGCTTTATAAAAATTACCTTTCAACATTAACACTATATTTAATACTAAGTTTCTAGTTAAACATATTTAAATATGGAATCCTTTATATATATCGGTTATTCTTTCACATAATGAATGCATATTTTATGAAAACATGAAAATTTTATTTTTGTAAGGCATGTCTACATTATAATAAATGATAATATGTAGAAGATGTGACTATCTCTTACATAATACATGATCTTTATCTAGTGATTCAAAAGATTGCTCTTCTGACTTGTAGTCTTTCTGTTCTGGATAAGTGTGCCAGTAAAGGAGGCTATAAAATGGAACTTTGCTTTAAAAATGTGTATGTAGATAGCTGGTTAAATTTATTACTATATGGACAAACTGACAACTACTGCTTTTAGATGACTAGAAGAAAAAAAGAATGTAGAAGTGGGAAGTCACAACTTGAAAAAAACAGGCTTCCTAAGTACTCTGCAATGACAAAATAATTTTAAAAAATGTTTGTAGGATATGAAGAAAGCTGAGAGGAAACATCTAGCAAAAGCCCTGCCAAGTACTCTTTTAGGGGATCAAACCCAGGACCTTCACACTGAGCTACATATATCCCAAGACTTTTTTTTTTTTGACAGGATCATTAAGTTGCCCAGAGTAGGCTCAATTTTGCAGTCCTTCTGCCTCACCCTCCCAGAGTGCTGTGAGTACAGACATGTGCTATCACGCCTGGCTGTAAATTCTTAATCTGAGTTTTTGTTTCCTGCGGCACATTTAGAACATACTCATTTTGTCTGTGTGCTTTTTTTTAAGGAGAAAATAAGAGGGTGAGAGTCACACATATCATGTGTCCTCTATTTTAAATGATTCTGTTACAAGAGGATAACCTTCGTTTGCTACTATTCAGAGACGAATAATAGAATTCCATGACATGATTGTTGGGATACTAAATCTTATTAATCTCCTAATCATTGTAATTAACTCATTACAATGGCCTTAGCTAAATGGCCCAACATTTTAAATTTTTTTTACAGTGCTAAAAGGCTTCCACATAATGTAAGAGAATATTTACACCTCTTCTGACCCAATTTTTTCACCCTCTTTCCATAGGATAACATTTTTAAAAATTCATTTTTGTAGATTTATTTGATTTCCCTATGTCAAGCATAAAATCTTTAACCATAAAATCAGAACAACTAGCTAATCAATTCAAAAATTTAGTCTCAAAAGTTACTAACTACTAAGATTTTGGGATAAGAAATGAAAGTACCAACAATTATTCAATGAAAGCCAGAGTCTTTCCACTTTTGCATGCTATAATGCCTTAGTACATGTATATTTTAAGTTTCTATTATATGCTATAAAATAACCCAAAGGGTTGATTTTATAAAGGTAATTATTATTTAAGTTAATAGGGGGCATTGACAATTGCACAAATTCAGTAATAGTCAGATGAAAAAATGGCAATAAAATATCACTTTATGTTTATTGTGCTTACAAAAAAATCAGAAAGCTAGAGAATGGTAAGGCCTATCAGGAATATTCAGATAGAGAAAATTTCTTTGAGGCTTGTGAGAACATAGACTGTGGTGGCCATTATAGGTACTAATTTGTTAATATTTATTCAAATTAAATATATATAACCAGGTATAGTGGCTCATGCCTGTAATCTCAGCACTTTGGCAGGCTGAGGCTGGTGAACTGCAAGTTCAAGTTCTACCTGGGCAACTTAGTGACACCCTGTCTAAAAATAAAAATAAAAGGGGATGGGGACATAACTCAATTACAGAGTGCCCCTGGGCTTGACTCCAAGTACCCCGTACCACACACACAAAAAAAAGACCCCAAAAGACCAAAACAACACACCCTCCCCCACACACACACCCTCCCCCCCAAGTATTCTGAATTTGGAATGTAATACAATACAGTACATAATCTAAAGAAATTTTCATGTAGATCTATGAGGTGCTATCAAATCATGATGTTCCCTACAGTGTTACCGGTGATACAATGTGCTGTAGCCAAATTGTAAAATAACTGGATAGAATAACTGGGTAAATGAACACCACTCGCTATTGTGTAACAGTCCAAATCCACAGATTAGGTGTGTATCTTTGAGAAATAAAGGTAAAGCTTCAGAGTACAGTACTCAGTAGAGTGCACACACAAAAAGAAGTCATGAAAATGAGTAATATATTGAAGAAACCAGAATCTGTCACCTCAACCTATGCCTCCTTGACATAAAAATTATTTTTGTGCTAAAGGCAATTAAAAGTAGCAAAAGGAAACAAAACTCTTCCCATCCTTTCACTTTTCTGTCTAAAGACAAGAAACAAATTCTCGTCTAGTGGGGACAGTTCTAGACACCTGCCAGCCCAGAGACAGCACCAGCAAATCTGCAAAAAACCTTCACTGCATTAGTTTCCTCCCACATATGTAAGTTCCCATTTATTCGGGTTGCCTCTCCTTGAAGTCTGAAAGAATTTTCCTCTATCCTGTCTCTGCCCCACAGATTTTTCCTCCTCTGTTGAAGGTGCCCGCCTGATAAGGGCAGGATTTTAAGCCTTTGCTTTGAGTTATCTCTCATGGAGGTTACCCACATGTGATGTGCACTGCACTTGGTAACAAACCTGTTTTTCTTTGGCCAATTTGTTTTTCATTACAGGGTTTCATCACAGCTAAGAGCTCATGAGGTTGAGGGGAAAAAATTACCTTTCATTCCCCACAATATGTATCATACAAAATACACAACAATGATTTTTTTTTTTTACAAAGTACAGATTGCTAATGGGAGATACACACCACATTAAGTGCAATAAGTTGTAACACCATATGGAACTCAGAGGGGCAAACAATGAAAATACAAAGGCCAAGTTACTGGCCGTGGTGAGGAAGGGAGCGAGCCCAGGGGAGCAGGCAGATCATCCCGGGGCTACTTTCTGTGTCTACTGCCAACTTGCTTCCAGGTTTTGGATCACTTAAACTAGGAATTTATCTAATATAACTGCAGGTTGTACGTGATATTTATGGCTGAGATTTCATGATATAAGGGTAAAACAGTGGACTTTAGGGAAAGTTAGAACTGGCCTTGGACTGGGCTCCAGTGCCTACTACTTGATCATATGCGTCTTAAACCCTCTTGGCTGCCAAACTTCTGAACATTAACGTCTTCAATTTTAAATGAAGCTTCCTCGCAGACCTGTTATGAGAATAAAATGTGATTGCACATGTGCAGCACCTAGGACTGCCTTGAAAATGAGAGGGCTGCAACAGAGCTTGCCCCTGTGCGATTCCTCCTCTGAAATATATTGTACATGCAGTTTATTTTATTACAGCATAGAAAAGGGGAGGAAAGAAGCCTTTTATTAAAAAATATTGATTGGCGAGTTTTGGGAAGCTATTCGTTCAATAAGTTAGTTCAAAAGTTAATAAATTTTAGTGTAATCAAAAGTTGTTTTTAATAGGCTGGATAGTGGATTTTTTTCTGTTCTTTTCATACTCATCTTTTTTTTTTTTTTTCTACCAAGCAGAATATGCTGACGTTTTATTTGGGAAGTTCACCAAAAAATAAATCTTAGAAACTGCTACCCTGCAAATCTCTATTCTTTCTACCACCGTGTCCAACTAATCTGCCACAAATAGAGAATGAATTCTCGTGTCTCCTCTCTGGACTACATTGCATATTTTATTTAATTTTAAAGTCAGATATTTTTGTAGTTATAATATTTTGCTTTCATACAAACCATACTTTAAGTGCTTCATGCCTGTATTTAATGAAGGATGCTTAATTGAGATCTCTCGCAGTAGAACCTACAGGAATTTCAAAAGCAAGCAAAAAAAAGATGCCTTGTTCCAAGACAACTTTCCCTGCTTCCTGAACTACATGGGCACATTTAATGTGAGAACAGAAAAATGTTACATTTTTAATTAAAATGTAATATTATTTAATTAAAAATGGAACAAAAATGTGCAGAAGGAAAAATTAGGAGGCTATAGAGAGACAAAACTGAGCTCTAATTCAATATTCACCAGAATTATCATGCATATTTGTTAATCTTTCTCTCCTTTCAATTGTATACATATATAAATTAGGGATAATATGATCTATGTTGTAGGGTCTCAGGGTAAGTGCTAGAAAACTTATATGGACACAGTTTACCACAGTTCTTGATATATAGCAAGTATTCAATAAATTGATATTATTCATTAATTGAACAAATATTTTTGACTACCTATTAAATGTCAGGATCTAAACACTGACGATATAGCAATGAGTAAAACAGACAAAATATCCGATTTTTATGGAGGTCAATAACTCATATGGAGAAAACTAAAGCAAAAAAGAAAAAGAAAAAAAAGAAGGGGACACTGTGGTATGAGCACTTACTGATTTTCAAGTGAATGGTCAAGTAAGCTTCTTGAAAAAGGTGACATTTACAAGAAGCCTAAAAGAGAGTTGGAATGAGAAGAATGAAGATTTGTCTTTTTAAATGCACAGCTCCATAATAAAATGACAAGCCAGAAGAGCATTCATCATGTATTCGTGATGTCTGGCTTGTCCTGCCGACTGATCCCACATAAAATGAAACACAAATGCCCGCTTGAGAACCCTGGGGCTTCCCCAAATGAGAAAATCTGTAGGTCAAGAAAATGGAGGATTAAACACTGGTGAAATGTCCTGGTATTTGATTTCAGTCTGTTTTTGCTTCATTTCTCATATCAAAATATATGTGAATGCTTTAGATTATCAGCAGGAAATTTCTTATTCTATTACATGTTGCAATAAGATTATTATCATCCTCATTCCCTCTACTAAAATATCAGGCAAAAAAAATGTTTCTAGGACGAAAGAGTGCCCAGATAACTCCGTGCTTGGTGACAAAAAATTATTCTAGCTATAGGTTTGCAAATAGAGCAAGAACAATCTGATTGTGAGCTGCAGTGTGAAAGAAAGAAGATTCTTGACAAGATTCTCTTTTTTTCCTCTTTCTTTTTTCCCCCTGGATCTTGGGTGTCTCAGTGTTGAGGCTATTCTGTCAGTATGGAAGAATGAGAGTAGAATATTAAAATAGGTGCAGGGTTTCAGGAAAGGGATTATAAATATAAATTCTGAGTCAAAAGGGGTTTGCCATTTGCTTTTATGTGTCTTCTGGCCCTGGCCCAGGAAGTCTACTGCCTGAACGCTTTGTGACTGCTGAATGCCTAAGAAAAGTCATGTAACCAAATGTTCCATGAAATATAAACTTGGATAAAAATGCCCCAAAGATGCCGAACACTAAAGTGCAGAGATACTTGACAGACAACACAGAAAAGTCTAAATTGTGCCTTAATTTTTAATTTATAAATTTTAAAGATATAGATATTTGAATCCTACTTCAGCACATATGTAGAAAGAGGGATGAATTCTATGCTCACATCACTGTAATGTCTCAAAGTTATATTCTGTTACTCTTAATTTAGTGCTTCCTCCTACCTTCTTTATGCCCAAATACAGGCTTTAAAAAGTGAAACTACTGAACACTGTTAAGAGAAGTCCCAGGCAATCATGTGGCTGGAATTTCATCAATACCCTCCACCCCTGTTCTCTCTCTCCTTTTTCTCAAATAACCTTCATGAGCTTTCACTTGAGATTCATTCCATTAGCCCATTGCCATTAATGGTGGTTGAAACACAAACCTTGCTGAAGAAAATTTTCAGTCATGTATACTCCAGTGTGAGGTAAGACTCTGAGAGCCTACCGTCCTTAGAGTAGGAAGCAGGAAATAATCAACAGAAAACATCAAGTCACTCAAGAAACAATGAACAAGCACCATCTTTCCAAGCCACATGATCCTTGAAACCTGGCACAGAAGAATCTATGTGCACTGAATAAAAGCCTTGCTAGTCTATTATGTAACAGATATTGCTCTTAAAGTATCTGCATACGTTCAATACTGTTACAGATGAATCAAAATGCGCTGAAGGAAAATTCTCATGGAAACATGCGTCTGAGCAGTGATTTGGGCCTCCACCACTTAGTGGAGGGAGATGAAAGAGAAACTAGGAAGTCCAGCCCTTACCATTACCAACTCACATATTAAATTGTAGTTTTAATCATGTTTATTGTTTCCATCTCCAGCTATAAAATACTATAGAAAACTTGAGTCACAGAGAAAGGTATAATCTAGAAAACAAAAGAAACATCTCATGAAAGAAAGCACGAGTTAACTTTTTGGTTCATTTCTTCCTAAGCTTTTTTGTTCTCTTTAGCCTAACCAGATCATGATGTCTATGAAGGAGTCTGCATTTCTTTTCTGAGAGTTAAAGTATGAATATATCAAAATGTATCTGAATGTGTTATGTGCAGTGGTTATACTATATTCTTTTAAATAGGTATATGGAATAATTGATTTAATTATTAATCTGTTATATAATATAAATAAAATGAAAGTATATATATAAAATATATGTATAGATGTATTCATGTGTATACTTATATATAGAAATATGTGTATTGTCATATAGAAATATATTTCTTATACAATTTTTTTCTTTTTCTTTTTTTTTTTTTTTTTTGGTGCTGGTGACTGAACTCAGGGCCTTGTGCTTGCTAGGGAAGCACTCTAACCACTGAGCTAAATCCCCGGCCCTGCCATTTGTTTTCTACATAAAAATTAAGTACATATTCGTAGGCTGTATGTAGACTGCATCTGTGATGTTGGTCCCATAAGATTGCTTAGTCATGGCCAGGCATGGTGGTGCATGCCTACAATCCTAGCACTCGGGAAGCCAAGGCAGGAGGATTGCTGTGAGTTCAAGGCCAACCTGGACTACATAGTGAGTTCAAGGTCAGCCTGAACTGCACAGTGAGACCATGTCTCAAACAAAACAAAACAAATATCACTTAGGAATATCATAGTTGTTATAGTTTGTCTGTTTACATGTCCTATACCCTTGGCACCATAAGAAAATTGCTTAATGATGCATACATTAGACACCTCAGTTTATGATTTGGGGGAAGATGGCTGCATTTGTTTGTCACCTGATGTGGAGTTTGCAAAAGGAAGCAACATTTTGCTCAAAGCCTTTGTTTGAGAACTGAATTGTTTGCAAGCAGAAGCATTTTTGAGCCAAGGTATTACTGTAAACGCCCCCAATGCGCACGCGTGTGCACGCGCACACACACACACACACACACACACACACACACACACACACACAAGCACAAACTATAGTTTTAGCCATTTTGCTATTAGGAAAGCTCAACAATTAACCATGAACTTTTCTGCAAAAATCTTAACTTTTTCAGGTTAATTTCAAGAACTAAAATTAATGATTACAATGAGGCTCTTGATCTGAAGTGCTATTTTTTACTAATATTTTCTATTTATTCATTAATAAAAAGTGCACAGTACAAGCCTTTTATTTCTTCCAAGTACTTAGTCGAAGATTGACAAACTCTGGATGGCACAGACATAGTTGGTTTGGCATAATTTTAACATTTGAAAACACCAAATTACAAAAAAATAACAAAATACGCATAACGACCAAGGTGCAAGTTTGTCAGGAAGGGTGCAGGCTGGAAATCTAGGGTGTCTTACAGGTCCTGTGGATCACCCTTCCACTTGAGGAGCCCCAGACAAGAGGAGCAGGAACATGGGGAGAGGGTCCGGGGGCGGCACTATGTGAAGCGTCTGGGGCTAAGGAGGGATGGCAGGGGATTGGGCATTTAGCAAAGATTTCAGAGATTTAACAACCAGAGTGGCCAGGCCAGCACATATTAGATGAAAATCAGAACTGTTCTTGACACCAAATTACTTTCAGGAAAATCTGACTTCTTTTCATATTCTTAGCTTTTGTATGTGAAAGATTTCATACTACAATAACAATTAGTTTTTTAAATCTTGAACTGTTCTCAGTGAAACTGAAACTTTTTCTTAAATAGGCATTTTATATTTTGTGTATATAATTATATAACTAAGAAATATTTGTCATTTCTGAGTTATTGCTACTAGAGTTATATGTGACCCTGAGCGCTGACATCCTTCTCTCAAACCTTCCAACCCCTTATGGTACCTAACACAGTGAACTATTAGGTTCACCTTCATAAAATAAAGGTAACAAAATGACCTAAATCAGAAGTGGATGTGTGCATATTAAATTGCAAAGTTTTCTTCAATAATATCAAGCAGAAACTCATCCAGTAATTAAGAGACTATGTTCCAAAGTGGCACAAAACCGGCAAGGTACAAACTTGTCCTTCAGAAAAATTACAATAATCACATGTCATGGTCTTTCAAGTAACGGGTAAATAACCAAAACTGTAAATGAAAACCATTCAATTCAAATGCTAACAAACAAAAATGAGGGTCTACTGTATTGCTGATTTTACCTGTATCAGACCATTGCTGTGTTCTTCTTCATTTTAAGGCTTTACAATTGAGTTTATTTGCTTTTCTAAGTATACAGTCATTGAATCTGCAAATAATGATGGTTTTGTCTCCACTCTGCTCATTATCCCTTATATGTCTGTTTCAAGCCCTATTAAATTAGCCAAAACAATCTTGTTCATTCAGCTTTTAATGACAATGACTCCAGTGCTGTAGCATTATGTCCCATTCCCTCAATCCTGTAATGTACTTGTTTTTAAACAATACTTTCGTGTTCACTGAAAGTTTTAAATACAATACAATGAGGTAAAATCTTTTGGTAAAACTACCTATGGAGGATTGTTTATGTTTAACTATATAGTTATGAATGTTTTTAACAATACTTCATATCCACAGGCCCAAGCCATGATTATCTGAAATAGACACTCTGAAATCTTACAGACTATATATTCCCACATTCTGTACCTTCTAAAAATGGCATAACTACTGTCATCCTGTCCATGAGTAAACTAGTTCTTATCTACTGTAAGTTATAAGTGAAGAGAACCTGGACTGAACATTGTCTCCATGTCTAGACACACCATTAAAATTCTACCTCCTAAATACAAACAAACATGGTGGTATCCATATGGATAGAAAAAGGTTACTTATAAAACCAGGGATCCTTTAAGGACTGAAAGCAACTTTAATGACTCAGACCCGCAAGATACCAGTGTCTGAGTCCTTTCCATAAAATATCTGAAAGGTACTTTTCCAGCCTATGTTGACACAAAAATGTGATGGATGACTTTATTTTCTAAGATGTTCTTCCATTTCTGCACAGGTTTGATAATGAACAATTCTTATACTCAACTGAGAAATTGCTTTCTGGAGCTTTCAAACACTGGCCTTTTGCACACAAACATTTTGCAGTATGTTGAACAGAAAGTATCTGAAGATGTCAAGTATATTAAAGTTAATTTTTCTGGGTAACTAAAAATCCCCAATTTCTCCAGACATCCCCAATCATTCCCAATTTGTGAATCTAGACAGTTGGCTTACTCTGGTCACTGGAAAATATTACTCTTTATTTCTTACCTCCTCCTGGTTTCTAAACCTGACATCCCAGGTTTTCTAGTTTTGACTCTATCTGTATTCCTTCTATTTCTGACCAACTAGCTTCTGCCATTAAACTTCTGTGTCACTTTAACATGTAATTTATGAAAGGAAACAAGATTAAGAATTTAATATTAGATTTTCAAGAGTTGGCCATTACTAAGTATCTAATCTTCTTTTGCTACATTAATTACTAATTTTTATATCTGTTTACTACAATATTGGACTGGACTAAAGAGACTAGGTTTTTAATTTGACATAATGGGCATTCAGGTTTCTTATTTGTGAAGTGAGGGTGTTGATGGTTTCTAAATTCTTTTCTGTTTTTTAACTTCTGTAAAAATGCCCATCGATACATGAAGAAGAAAAAGAAAACAACTTAACCTAATTACTTTTAACAGATATCAGTAAAAACATTACCAGAAAGATATCATTTAGGGTTCATGTCATCTGATGCTATTTCATAGGTGAGTTGTTGAATGGATTAAATATACATGCACACACACACACACACACACACACACGCACACACACACATACACACACACATCGATAATATACATAGTATGAGAATTAATTTGGTAATCAATAGGTTAATAAAAAAAGAAATGGAAAGCTGGATAAAATGAAATTATTTGAATTTTAGTCCTGTCTAACCCTTTAAAACTTTCTGGCACTTGAGCAAAACGACTGAACAGTGGGATGGATAAAATGATTCTCATTTCAGTGGAGCCCAGAGCAAGAACTCATTGTCCATTACTGCCTTCTGGAACATTTTTCTGGGCATAAATATATGCACTGTAAATTAATGGCATTCTCCCTTACCCAAAAAAATACAGGTTTCTTTTTCTCCCCATGTAACAGCTAGCATAAAAACAACACTCATTAAAAGTTGAATAATAAGGAAACTCCATTGGGTGGTTTAATTTTAGGATGCATCAATGTTGAAGATGCACTCAAAAGCAAATTCTATGAGATTTAGAATACAAGTATTCTCAAAACCTAAAAACAATTGTTGAAATTAATGTGGTATGAATAAATAGAGATCCTGAAAAGCAATCCTAGATGCTCATTGTGTTTCATGAAAGCACAAAAACCCGTGTATATATACACATGCAACTTCCCAGTTTGGGCTTTGTAAAAGCTATGTGGTCTACATTTCTATTCATTATTTGTTTTTCTACCAATTTGTTCTCTCTCTCTCTCCCCCCTCCCCCTTCCCTCCTTTGCTCCCTCTCTCCCTCTCCACTTCAGTTCATGTAATACTTATTTTACACATTTTCCTAACACCAGAATATATAATCTATGGATAACGAACGGTGCTGCATATCAGTTGTATTTCACTGATATAAAAGATTACACCAAAGAGTTTTCATCAGCTTCTTTTCTTTTGAATTGCTTAGATCCCTAACATGCATGGCTTCTGAACTGAAATGTCAAATACCTTACATTAAAAAATCTTACGTTTTTTGACAAACTACGGAAATTCTCTCCACAAAAACAACAGCCTCTAAAAAGAGAAGCTACTAGATGGAATGCATATGTACCCTCTCTGCTCAAGTTTCTGCAAAGAAAATCAAATAGGATCCCAAAGAACATGATCCCTAAGTGATATAAAAGCAGCAATTTCACTTAGGAAGCCTTTTAGTTTGTTGTGGGTATATTTTTCAATAGTGTTGGGAGAAGTGGTAGCACCACTGTGACTATAGGGAAGATACTTGCACCAAAAATATTCAGAAAATCATCCAAAGTTGTTTGGACAACCAAGAGAGGAACACAAAAAGGCAGTGAGACCAGAAAGGAGCTGCCGACCAAGACTGAAGTAAGAGTGTGTGCGATGTACTACTTAAACTGAGCACAAAACACAAGACAAGGACAAGGGCCTTGTTTGTCTGGGATTATTAGTGACTGATTTGTAGTGACAATTAAGCCACAGGGTAATGTAAAACTCTTCACTGTATGTTGTAGAACAAGTGGAGAGAGTATTTCTCTAAGGCAAGGACAAGCGGGTCCTCAAAGCAAGGTGCTAACTGTGAGACAATGACAGGATATGAGATAACCATCTTCTAGTTGCTAGATGAGCAACTCAAGTAGAGTGTCTTTTCCCCTCAAAACACCACTCCTTTGTGACAAGGACACCAAGAGCCAGGATCTGAAATGCATTGCTTTTGATTGCATGTAGTTTACTTGTGGAGTGTGAGCTAAGTTTCCATAATTCAGGTTTCTCTTGGAGCTCCACTTACATTTCTGATCAATTTCTTATGAAGAATGACCTCAAAGGGCACCTCTAACCTCCCCAAGGCACAGTCTGTCATTAATACGATATTTGGGCTTTACCAGAAGGACTCTGAGTGCTGCTCCCTTTATTTTGGTAAGTTCTCTGTATAAGTTCCTAGGTGGACCTTGATGTGAGGAATCGCTGTGGCGCCCAATGTTCTTTTCTCAAGATAGCTCATAAGCAACTGGATAAATTTGCATTAGAAATTCAATTAACTTTATATTAAAAGGTCAATTAACTGGGCCACGATAGAGATTGTTTTTAATTACTTTTCCTTGTAACGCTTCTCTTCTTGTCCAAGCACAAGTGATACTATCAAATCACAGTCTCATTGCCTACTGGCTGCGTAAACTTGTATGCAGAACACATTGGAAATGACTTTGGTTAAATGAATTAATAGGACACTCTTTAGGAAATGCATCATTATTAAAATCCTTTGAGCTTGTAGTATCAGTAAGCAATAATGGTGTGCTTACCTTTTTCTCTCTGGTATTATTCATGACAATATCCTTTATTATTTGCCCTTGTTAGTTCTATTTTCTTGGTGCGTGATGATAATAAAGTATAAATAAAATGATTTGAGAGATTAGTTCTCATTACATTATAAAGTATCGCAGTATATTTTATAATGTCATCAAAAACTAGATATTCCATTTCATTAGAGAGCTTTTGGTTTTCTTTGTGTTAATATGGACCAAAGTTCCACTCATTCATGAAGTACTGGAACACCCGTACCCAGACCGGAAGGATCACCACATGGCACCAAGTAATGAGTGACAATACAGTGGCCACTGTTACCAAGGTGTATGCATTACTAGACCAGCACTCAGACCAAAGGAAACAATATATAAAGAAAGATATAGATAATATGTCAATGTATTTTATATATTAACATATTAACTCAGACTTCTGGATGACTAGTAACTTAAAACAGACACTATTCAGGATTGAAGTGGGGCAAAGTCTTGAGGTAAAACCTTCTATTTTGCAGAAGGGAACAGCCTCTAACTAATAGAAGCACTAAAAATGTATTAAGTACTTCATATACTATTCTTACTAGACTCTGATGAGATAAAATATATTGCTGTCATTTTACCGAAGAGCAAACTTTGGCTTATGTTTCAACTAAAGTCACACAGATCATTAAGGGCAGTTAGAAACAACACCACCATCAGTCTGCCCTTCCAAAGTTTACACTTTGCCCTAGGAGAAATTAGTAATTGTTTGAGTCAGGAGACCATGAAATGCTTATAAAAAGGGGTTAGGGAATGTTTTGAATGCTTACAAGGCAGTTTTGGAACTCAGTGAGAGGAACAGAATAGTTCGGGCTAGTGCAATTCAAACAGTGGGGCCAAAATAGTGAAAAATAACTGTCATTAAACATTTTCTCTCCATGTCAAGGCCTTGTCAGTGAAGAGAACATCACCTTACATCCTGGTGGATACTTATAATCTCCACATAGATCAATAATAGTTTGCAAACCAGTAACCAGTTCATGGGCCATTCCGTAAGCAGCACAAGTTTAAGGAACTTCTTATAAAATGTCCCCTTTCTGTGTTGTGAATTTTTTTTCTTTCTGTGAATGTCATTTTGGATAAAGCAAACCTCAAATTTATCCTCTCTGTTTTTCTCCACACTACAGATAACAATGAGGGCTAATGTCCTAAGTCCTATAAATCTGTGAAGGAATTAATCTTAGTTGAAATACTAGTAATCTCTCTCTCTCTCTCTCTCTGTCTCTCTCTCTCTCTTCCTTCCTTCATTTCCTTCTCTTTTTTTTTTTTCAGTTTAGATTTTATTATGTTGCTCAGTGTGGTCTAGAATTCCTGGCCTCACCTCAGCCTCCTAAATACTGGGATTACAAGTGTGGACCGTCATGAACAGCTGATTTTGCTAGTTTTAACTAACTGATCTTTTCTGAAACACAAAGGAAAAACGTTTTGTAAAGAATGGCCAGAGGCCTTCATATAGGACGATATTTGCAGTGAAATACAGTTTTTTAAATGTGTTATTCATACCTGCACCTCCGCCTATGCTCAGAATCTTCATTTCTGATTTTGTATCTCCAATCCTGAAAAATAAAAGTATATAGTTTAAGAAAAGCATGCTATGTGCTTTTCAAAATCTTATTATCGAGTCTATTTGAAGAGATCAGACTAAATACACAATAACAGTAACCAGGGCACCATGAAACGTCTCAGCCATTTCAGCAGTTAATTGCTGTCTTTAGAATATCTTTAGGAATACAGAGCGCAGTCATTAGTGATCTTGAGCTGGAAGATTTAGAAACAGCATTGTGAATAGCTCAGAGGTAGGAAACAACATCAATTTAGACATTTCGTGGAGAACAGGACGAGAAAACGTGTCCCTTTGGGTCTCATGATACGATCAGCCGTTCACTATAAGTGGAGAAAAGGAAAGGGAGATTCACATGTGTCTAAGCTCTGAGTGGCACAAGTTTATTCTCAATTTCCTTCCTACTTTTCTTTCAACAAACACGTTTACTCTTCATTTATCATGTACCTCTTCTAGAAACTGAGATTCAAAAATGAATAAGATACTACATTATTCTCCAATTGAAATGGGGGATAATTAGGACCTGAATCATGGTTCTGACACTGGAAATAGAGTGGAATAGATGGACTGGGGGGTAAGTTAATATGACAGATTGTGGATGGATGTGAAGGCATCAGTGAAGAAGCTGAGTGCACAGTAAGCACTGTGTTTCCAGTTTAGATGGCTGGACAAATAGTGATGTCAGAAAGGAACCTGAAGAATAAAGTTTGAAAGCAAGTTTACATTTTCATCAGTTTTTTTAAGAAACCTGAAATCAGAAGATATTTGCACATGTATGATTAGGAGAGAGATAGGGTCAATTATGTATTCTGAGAATTATCATTAAAAAGCAATGGTCAAAACTAGGCAAGTAGAATCCATAGTCCAGTGATATTACCTCGTTAGAAAAGCAGTGTGGTAATGATGAAATACCAACTTTTAGAAGTCACTGGTTTACAAAGAATATACAAAAGACAGAAGGAATGTGATAAAGCTCAGAAAGGTACTAGGAGAATGATAGACTAGAAAAATGGTGCTAATGAGCCATCAATAGCATCAAAGGCAGCAGAATGAACCACTAATAAATTTTTAAAAAGGAAAAGTCCACCTTGAATTTGACAGTATGAATGTCTTTGACAATAGCAAGTTTAAAACAGGATAGATGTCAGATGGCAGTAAGAATAAAAATGACCTCAATAAAAAGGGGGAGACCTAGAGTCTGCTGAAACAGGATGTAAGAATGAGAAAGGAAAAGATAACTGGTAGAACTAAGCACAAACCAAAAAATAATAATAATAATAATAATGTCTTTGTTTGGATTGTGGGGTGATAAACAAGTCTGAGATTTGCCTGAGGTAAACGAGCCCACACAGAGGGACAGGATGAAGACAAAGTTTGAAGCTTGGTTCTGAGAGAAGCCAGCAAGGCTAGGGTCAAAAACACCTGCAGATGAGCTGCCTCTGCAATTCTAATTGTCTCCAACTCATAATCATGAGGCTTAGTACACCCCATCTATACCTTTTATTCATCCTTAAAGATGCTTTTTCCTCTGAGTAGCATAGGGAGGTGATGAAGCAGAGAACCCAGGCTGAAATCTCAGCTTACTGAAATGTTACTTGGAGCAAGTTTTTGATCTCTTTGTGAAACAGCACAGAATTGTTAATAACTGTGCCTAAGTTAAGAAGGAATCATGAGTACTCAATGATTTCATTCATCTAAACCTCTTACAAATATACTTGCACAGAGCAAGCACTCAACATTGCTAGCAATTATATGATTCTAGGCATTGCCAAGTGACCTATGTAAATTAATTCTTTGGATCTTCATAACTCTTCTCTGAGTTAGTTATTATCTGATTTCATATAAATACAATGGTAACAAATAATTATTGAACACTTATTTTTCAGGCAAGGGTCTAAATACTTTACGTGTAACAGTAAGAAGCTTTACTATTTATAGCTATAACCACCCTCCAACCCTACCATATCCTGTGCCACCAGATAGGGGATGTAAAAATTCTTCTCTGGCAGTACAAATAGTCCCAGCAAAGATGTACTGATACCTGAAGATCTCCCAGGGAACAGCTGAGGTAACCTTCAATTAATACAGTGAGCCACTCACTCAACACATCCTGCCCTTACATGTAATAATACAATCCTAACCAGTTTTTAGTGCCTTATTATTTTGTATTAGACAATCAAAGCTCATCGGATAGTTGGAGTTCTCTTCAGCCATGAGAATAAGGACTAAAAGAAACAGAAGAAGGGAACTCAGAAGATACATGCAGAAAGCACAGGAAAAATTTTTAAGAGATAAGAGGAAGTAATACATACATATGATGAAAAGGATGATAAAAAGAGTACTATAAAATGGAACATTCCTAGAAATTAAAAACTATAATAGAAAAATAATAGATGAGCTGAAACATAAAGTTGTAGAAAACCAGACGACAGAAAAACTAGAGAAGCAATTTAGGAGGTTTGGTGTTTGATGAATAAATATTCTCAAAACAGGAAATAGGGAAGAGGAATGAATACATACTACTAAAGTTCCTCAGAACTGAAGGATCTGAATCTCAACTGAAATGGCCCATGAAATACTCACAAAAATGGATGAAAAAGATCCACACTACAATTCAGTATCTTACAATTTCAGAATATGAGAGAGAAGGAAAAGATACTAATGTTTTTGAAGTAGAGCAAAGAAACCAAACAAAAACAACAAAAAGGTCATATGTCAAAACTGAAGAAATTGAGTCACACTGGATTTCACTGAACTCTTGTAGCTAATAGACATCAGAAAAATACCTTCAAATTTGTGATGCAAAATCATTTTCAGTATAGATTTTTATAGCCAGTCAATCCTTCTAACAAGGATGAACAGGAACAAAATCATTTTAAACATGCAAAGTCTCAAAAAGTTTGTTATTTGTTAATGCTTACAGCTATGTGATCTGTCATCAGGGAATCAAATACTGGAGAAAAGACAATTTCTAGGAAGTACATTAAATTCCCTCATCAATAGCTACATAGCTGGGCTAAAGCAAATCTTCCCAGAATGGAATAAAGGACAGAGAGGACTTCTGCAAAAATGTTTCCATGAGGAAAAATAAACAGATTATTTGGTATGTTTAGATATACTGAGAGGAGATTAATACATCTGCTTGGGCATAAATGTCATGATAGGCACATAGAAAACTAAGAAAAGAAACTAAAATCAAGAAAATCAGAGTCAGCTCTAGGAAAACATGAAATTGTACACGAAAGGAAGTGTAATTATAGCATAACTATTGCTCAAGTAAGACTATCATGGCCACAGGAAAATGGCATAAAAAACATATTATTTCATCAAAAAATTTTGACACACATTGACATGATAGATGGGGCGAATGTGCATGTTTATTCAGCTCTTTTAATGTAGTAAAATTAAGAAATCGAAAAATAGCGTGCTGTTTAGAATTATGAAAGAAAATTGCATAAGAAAGGATTTTGAAGGGCGGAAAGGATTGCTTCTCCAGAATAGGTTTCAGAGTTGGCATGGTGGGACAAAGGTCCACTATTATTTGTTGATGTTACAAGCTTTCTGGATCCATTTGACTTCTTAAAGATATGAACATGCCTTCTATCAATGAAAATGTCAAAATAATAAGGCCAAGTCCACACATAGTTACTATAGTGAGCCTCCCATTCAGCAAACCCTGCTCTGTAAGATTTGCAACCACTTCTTTAGAGCCTAATGGTTTACAAACAACTTTAGGGAAAAGCTTTAGTGACTCTTCAACTTCTTTCAAAAATGTCTTTTAGGGAAAAAAAATTACGTTCTTAATAAATGACATTTTGATTAAGATATTCCTCTATTATGCATTATCATTATAATGCAAATTTAATCATGATTGAAAATCCATCAGTCTTTCACAAAATTTGCATACACCATTTACTGCAGCTAGACTGGATTCACTTTGAGGACAGGGAAGAGGTTATCAGTATATCTATCCATGGTACCTCTTCAGGCTGAACTGTGCAGCTGAGGAAAACTAAGAATCTGGATAAGGTACGGAAATGAATACATAATTTTAAGACTGGAAAAGAATGGGGAAATTAACTTCTAATCTTTAATAGTCAAACGACCCCCAAAAGAAGTAAACTAAATTAGTTGCTAGATCAGAAGTTATCTATATTTGATATCAGCTTTGATTTTTATATCACTATCTTATTACATATTAATTTTAATATGTAATACTCTGAAACTAATATCTATAAAGTGAACCACATAAAACAGAAAATTGGAGGTGAAATAGAATTCCATACACATTTAATAATGTCTGCTCTGGTCGGGCAGAGGTACTGCAGTGGTGAAATAATTTCAGGCCTAGAAGAAAAAAATTCAGCAAAAGATAAAGTATCAAGTTCCTTTGCTGTTTGCAAATTGGATCGGCAGTCAGTCATTTCTTCCCAGTGTTCCATCATTATTTCCTGAAGCAGAGGGAGTTACAGCAATTCATCCCCAGATAGAGGATTTGATTATCTTTAGCATGTGGAATCTGTTACTCTCATAATGCTTATCAGCTCTGGCACAAATTGAACACATTAATCACCAATAAAAGGAGTCTGTGAGAAGGATAGAAAGTAGTGACTTTCACTGATAATGGGAAAATGCTCTTTTTTAAGGGCCACATTGCTAATACTAAGTTGAAAACAAAAGCCTTTTTTTTTTTTTTCGGAGAATGATAATGATAATAATGGATAAAGACAAACGAATTTAAATGGGTATTATGAGACGTGAGAAGCGCCCACTCATTCCTTAGGGACAAATAGTTACTGACAATTATTTATGTTTGATTCTAATGAGAAGAATATCACATTCCATTTAGGACTTTCTTCAAATGTAAAAGTTGAACGAAGAATGAAAGGTCTGAATTCAAAAATTGTATCGTATCTTTTTACTAATGAACGAGGATTTGTGCCTTCAAATGGTTAAGGCTTATCTCCGTGCAACTGGAAACACGAGCAAATCAGGGATACTGAGTGTTTAAAGCAAACGTCTAAGCGAGAACTGCAGGAAGCGACAGGAAAGGGCAGCGAGGAGGGGCGAGGGGGAGCTGCTAGTGGCGACTCCCTTATCCCTGCGCCCAGCCTGCGGGCTAGGCTCGACCCATCTATCACTGGCAGGCGGCAATCTGAGGCTTGTCCCTTTGATAAAAACGTCCCTTTTTGTTACCTTGCTATTATGCCTGGCAGCTGCTTGTCCATGAATTCTTGCATGCACTGGTGTTCCGTGGAACTGTTGAGAAACCTCCGAAAAGATTCAACGTATCTGCCGTGATCAGAGAACAAGCTCCTCATGGAAGATGCCATATTGTGTTTTCTAAGGAAGACAGGGAGGGAAGCAACGTTTAACTTCCTCTCCTTCTTTTCCCAGTTCCCTCTTTTTCTCCCCACCCCCACCAGTTTCTATTTTACAAAGAAGAAGAAAAAAGAAGGCGAAAGAAGAAAAAGAAAAAGGAAGCCTTGCTTTGAATTTAATATCCATTCAAAGCTGGTGTGCAGTTTATTAAGTCAGGATTTGTCCAGAATTTTGCACTGATATTTTAACCCTTGCAGTGTTTTTTTTTTTTTAAATAGAAATACTAAACAAAGGCAGTGCATCCACAGCTAGAACTTCTTTTAAAACTCCTTCAGAAAGTCATAAAAGCAGGTTGCATTCGAATCACTTCCTGTTTTGTCAGCAGCTGCCACAAGTTCAGTTCCAAGCGGGAAAATGGCTTTTTAAAGCGACAAAACACTGGGATGAACAGGGCAGCAGAGAGGCTTATAAACAATTTTCAGGAATCTACAGCTGCTGCAATCTTTGACAAAAGACTCCCACCTGCTTCTATGCTTTGTACAGGAGAGTTTCATGAAATCACATCTCTAAACCCTTGAACCTTAAACTCACCTGTTGTCTTTCTTTAAATCCTAAGTGACTTGGAGCTCAGGCAATCTCTTAGGTCAAAGAGCAGCATGAGAACTGTGAGCTCACAGTTACCAGTGAAGGTTGCTTAATATGTTTGCCTTAACTCCAGGCTCCTCTGTAGCTGAGTATTAGGGTGTGAAGACCGGAACTAAGTCACATTTACTCTCCCTGTCAGATTGCCCACAATTGGCTTTCAGTTTTTTAAATGATTAAAAATGTGCCTGAATTGTTCCATTATTGAGCTGTTCTCTACAGTCAGATGTTCTGTGTCTTAGAGTTACTAATGGCTCTAGTAATTCTATTTATCAAGTGCCTGCTATGTGCCAGGAGCTGTGGGATTCTTTTCAAACATGGGATTTCCCTCCTGCAGTGCCTCCATGAGCTTCTTCACACTACAAGGGAGAAAACTGAGTTTCTGAAAAGTTGCATCCTTTGTTCAAAGATGCCCAGCTAAGAAGTGGCAGGGATGATGTAGAATTCCAGGCTCTTAAACCCAAGACCCGTGTTCTCAATGAAATCTTATGTTCAGCCGAAGTCTGCGTCCCCGTGATTCCAAATAGCGCTTCTAGTTCAGGTTGCCTAAGCCGAATGGATCCGATTCCTTCCCCAGACGACACTCACTGAAATTTCTGAAATTAACTTTTAAGACAAAGTTACTCCACAAGGTGTCTGTCGGTCTGCATTAGTCCTTTAATGGTATCTCTTTTTATTAATTCATTACCTTGGTTTCCTCATTTGGAAAATAATTGGAGTTTGTCTAGTTTTCTTTTTAAAATGGTACTAAAAAAACACAATGTGCTAAAGGCTGCCTATCCAGTGAAGGGTATTATTAGTTTCTGGGCTTAGACTATTGGTTCCCAATGTTGTGCCCAATCCAAGTTTTTCATAATTTCATTAGATATTTTGCAGACAATAGGCTCCACGGTCAGATAATTTAGAAAACATTGTTTTCAGTAGATGCCTCTGGATATTTATAACATAATTAATAGTCATGTTACTATTAAGTGCATGCTGTCTTGAAATGCAGATAGATAAGCTATATGTCTACATCATTTCTTTGATTAGTTTTGTCACCTCTCAAACAACAAAAACAAAAAAGAGCCAGGCATGATAGCACATGCCTGTAATCCCAGCACTTGGGAGGCTGAGGCAGGAGGATCACTGTGAGTTTGAGGCCCTCCTGGGCTACATGGTGAGTTCAAGGACAACTGAAATATACAGCAAGACCCTGTCTCAAAAGCAAAAGATAAATAAATAAGTAAAAAGAAAAAGAAGAAAACATATTGCTTTTAGAATTACTTGCACTTGATTACTGGTTTCAGCAATTACTACTTCTTTTTAAATATTCATACAGAACATATTTTTAATCCATAAACTACCTAGAATTTCCCTGGGAATTAAACTACTTAGCTGGTTACTTGGAATCCCAAAATTTTAAGAATTCTCCTTTTCCTCCTTTTTGAAAATTGGAGCAATAGGCTGGGACATCCTCCTCTTCCCCTGACAATTGACTCAAAGGTCAATGGCGAGGCATCACTACTGCTTTTATAAATTTTTTCAGCACATTGGGATGTACAGTGATTCTTCTAGACCTTGAGAGATTATCTAATATCAATTTTCTATTCATTTTTTGCCTCTTTTGCCTTCCAGTACCTGTTATTTATGAAGCTATTAGCATATCAAAGTGCCTTACACACATCATGTTATGTAATACTCCTAAACTTCTGGGGGTAGAACCATTGATTTCTTCAAGTGAGATTCAGACCACATGAGTTGTGCAAGATCACAAGTCGTAACAGAAAAGCCTGGATCCAAATCTATATTTGAGTCTAGGCCCACTTTTTTATTACACCATAATACTTCTCACTTTGTACAGTTCCAATATGAAGATTATTTTCAATGTTAGAGAAGACTGGAACAAAGAAAAAGGGGTGTTATTCTGTATTCTATGTATCATCTCTTACTAGGATACCATCTGTGCTAGGTCAAAAACAAAAGTTTTCCTTTTCATAATCTTTCCCTGTGTGTGCTATACAAAAAATAAGAAGAAGGAGGAGAAGGGGAAGGAGAGGGAGAATGAGAGGGAGAGAGGGAGAGGGAAAAGGAGAATGAGAGGAAAATAGCAAAATATTCAGGAGCCATTTTATTACACATAGCAATTGTCAGATATCTGGTGCTTAGTCTTCCAAATATTACTTCTGTTGGTCTGGTTCCTTATCTGCATCTTCTAAGTATCATTGACTGTATCAGTCAAGTAACAGATTGATAAATGGATAGATAGCTATATGATAAAGGCCAAATTGTTAAGTCATCTTCATTAAATAGCCCAAAGAATCCTATTTTCTTTTCTCTCGACAAAAATGGAAGAGAATGATATTTTAAGCAAATTAATTGGCTTTATTTGATGGTGGGGCAAACTGTGGTCTCAAAGAGAATTACAGCACTTACAGCACTTACAGCACTTACAGCACAAAATTACAGCACTTAGGATTTTAGGCCTGGATTAGACTGGTAGTTTCAGATGAATGTGATAGACTTCAGGAATCTAACTTTCCACAGAACATTTGACTAAGCTTTTCTGAGTGTAGAAATAAATCGAGGAAAAAAAAAAAACCTATGTGCAGTGTAAGCTTAGCCTCCTATAAATGATGCAAATGATATAACTGCTCTATACTTTGCAGTGTGTTTCAATTCATACAGATTTCAAAATAAGGTAACCTATATGGCCTTTGAGGATCTCTGAAATTCCAATTAAATGCCTTCATCCTTCAAGAAATATAAATTGTTGTGTCCTTGTGGAACTAAAAGTAGATGTGTATATATTCATAGCTGGTTGTGCTACTATATTCAAACACTGCCAATAAACTGTAAATGGTAATTTAAAAATAGTTTCTGCATAAGAAGCAACAATATTTTATATAAAATATTTTATATAAAATATTGTTCAACAAATTTCATCAATATGTAAATGGTAATTTAAAACTGTAAATGGTAATTTAAAAATAGTTTCTGCATAAGAAGCAACAATATTTTATATAAAATATTTTATATAAAATATGTTCAACAAATTTCATCAATATTGTTTGCTTAAGGTCATGCAACTAATAATAATGCCAATATCTTAATTTTTAATGACATAATTGTTTCAATTATATCTGTTAATGTAGAATTTTTAATGGCTCTTCTTAAACTAATTTAAAACAAACAAAAAAAGGCCCAAAATACACAATCAAGGATAAGCCAAATCAAATCATAAAGAAGAAATCTTTAGGTGATAATTAGCTGAGAAGGAAGACAGTAGGTAGATTGACAAATGATGTTAAAAGCTCTAGAAGAGTAGATCTAGAGATACTGTAGAGACATAAAGATGACTTGGAGTATTTAAGGATAGGAACAAGGAAAATGAGACCGAAGATAGAATAGTATAGAACTAATTTCCTGTTTTATAATCCAAAAATTTTTAAAGTCATCTGGAAAGGTCCAGATCTTACAAAGGTAAAGTTTGGTAAATATTTAGATTCTGGCAAATTAGTAGACACTTGAAAGTTATCAAAAAATTAACTAAATTTAATTGGATAATACAGTTTGTTATGACTTGGGCCTGGATGTCCCCCCAGGGCCTCATGCTGTCATAGTTGGGGCTTTTTCAGAGGTGGCTGAATCTAGAGTGTGTGATGCTGAGATTAAGGGCATGTGATCACTAAATCAGTCCACTGATTGGTTTGGCACTGCCCTAATCCCGGCAGCCTGGATAAGATGTAAGGGCAGAAAGAAGCTGCTAAGGTCCCATGCTTGCCTGCTGCCGTCTGACTGGCTGCCATGCACCCTACCTTGGATCCAGCTGATTGTGGACTGAAACCTCTACAAACTGTGAACTAAATAAACCTTTTCTTCCTTACCTTTGGGTGTCGGGTATTTTGTCTCAGCAATTAGAGAAAAGTAACTAATACAGAATGTGGTACCAGAGAAGTGGGGTTGTTGTTGTGATATACTTGATCATGTAGTTTAGGAGCCTTTGGAGCTGGCTTGTGGTAAGGGGAAGAGTTAGGAAGTGTCTGGAAATGTCACCTGAAAGAGAAGCCCTAGAAAGCCTTTGTTAGTACTTGATGGCAGATTCTGGTCGGAGTTCAGAAGACCAGAATGCGGGATAGAAAAGTTTCTAGTACAGACTAGGCTTGGGAGGCCTTTGCTGAGGACTGCATTCACTGCTGGGTCCCAGGTGGTATGTGTGTGTTTTGGCAGAGGTTGGTCTGCATTTTGCTTGTGTTTGGAGATATTGCCTGGGCGGCAGAAAAATTTCAGTGCAGCCTGGTGCTGGGACAGCAGCATAGTTATCGTTGAGGGCTTTTGGATGAATCTATGTTGGAAATCAAGAGTGGAAAGCCAACAGAGTGACTTGAAGCATTTGGCCAGAGGAGAGCTGTGGATTGCAAGGATGAACAGAGGAGAATGTGGTTGTAGAGAAGTAACAGGACAATGGGCAAATGACCTGAAGCCTTTTACCAGAAGGGAAGAGCGTATTTGGGGTGGAGATCCTTTAGAGTTTCTCTTAGTGTTGCCATATTCTGTTGTTAAAGTTAATGGAAATCAATGAGTTTTAAAATTTGAAGCTGTATTTTTTAACATGCATTTTGTAAACTATTTATTTGTGAACTTTTTATTTTTAAAAAGTAGAATAAATGAGAGAGACAGATGAGAGTTGTTGTAAAGCATGTGTAGTTGTAGTTTTTGGACACCTATCTGTAATCAGTGTTGAGATTCCTTTGAATATTTGTTTCTGATGTGGGGATAAGTGCAAAAAAAATTGTATTGTTAATGTAAGTCCAAATTGACCAAGATATGTTAACTCTTTACAAACCTGCCTTTAGAGACTATGGTTTAAAGAAATGTGTCTGTTTATCAGGTTGACCAGGGATGGATTGTGGTGGACTTATTGTGGCCAGCTTGAACAGGAATGCCCAGCTGGACTGAGCTGGTGTGGTTCTGGGTGTAGAGGATTCGCCTGAAGTTGCAGATGCAACAATAGAAGAGAACAGGAGCAGAAGATGGGATGGGCTGTTTCCCAGGAGAAGCTCTGTTGTGGCTGGTTTCCTTGAAGTGAACTTGGCTGTTCTCATAACAGGAGGAGCTTGGGGCCTTGTTGTCATTGGGAATGACAACTGTTTTCTTTGGGGGCGCTCTGGTCTTCATCTCTGCTGTGAGCATCATATCCTGGCTCCAGTATAGACTCTTCAGTCATTTAGTGCAGACACAGACATATGCGGGACATAGCCATGGACTCCCAGCCTTTGATTGGATCTTTCAGGTCTCCAGTACATAGATAGACTTTCTGCACTCTTCCTGCATTTGGCTTGTGTGTGTGAATACTATAATTTGGACTTGTTCTGTATTAAATCTGCCATCTTGCAAACCACTGACTCTATAAATGTAACTAAGGCACAATTCATCAAACAAAATTTGCCTAAGATTCTGTGTCACAGTCCATGTAAACTTTAAGAGCTGGCTTAAGAAGATTTAATGATGAAGTGGGGCTCTGATGAAGGAAAAGTGTCCAGGTAAAAGGGATCTTTATAAATAGAAGGAAAATGGGATAAACAGACTTCTCTGGCATTTGGAGAAAAAAAGCATGTGCTCAATTACATGCTGCGAGAGAATGTTCTCCTAACATAGATAACTTGCATATTCACGACCCAAGGTTGAGGAGGATATGCATACCCATGGAGCCCAGAGATCGCTCTTTTAAAAAAGTGTATTTTGCAAATAACCCCCCATTTCAATTATACATGTTGAGGAAAAAAAAATATATATATAGTATGATATATAAAATATGATCTATATCATACAAGTTCTCCACACAAGCACCACTCAGATCAAGATACAGAATATTTCCAGCCTCCAAGAAGATTCACTCGTGCTTTCATAAATAGTACTACCCCAACCCCTCAGAAAACCACCATTCTGACTATTCCTGTAGATTACTTTTGCCTGTTCTTCAGCTTCAGATAAAAGGTCTGTACAGAATATATTCTTTTATGTCTGCCTCCTTTAGTTCAAAGACAGCAATGTTATTAATCAGGCTCCAACCCCTATGACAAAGTATATATCATTTGGTCCAGAAGCAATTTTTAATCCTGAGAACTCATTATCATAAAGATCTTTGAAGAGCTGAAAGTACAAACAGGAGTCAAGAAGAAACCCAGGACAGAATGTTCCTTCTTCTACCTGCAGGGTGACGGCACAAAGGCAGAATATGGTTTTACCCAAGCTCTTGAGCCTGAGCCACCTGGATGGGAGATAGAAGGCCAGACGAATGTAGCTCTTCTTGTTTTAGCAAACCCAGCCAGGGCCCCCAGCGGTCATCTGGGACTACTCTGTAATTTCCAGAGCCGGACATGAGCAGGGGCTACTGATCCTTTTCTCCTCATATAGCAGGAAGTTAGAGACTGGGACTGCAGGTAACCAACAGGTAACTGAAAGCAGTATAAAACTTGGCATCTCTGCCCTCATTTTATGTCTGTCTCCTTTGTTGCCTTAAAACTTTAGGTCAGATCTCTGCTCAGCTCTGCATGCAAGTTAGTTACATAGTTAGTTACTATGTAAAAAGCTAATATTGGTCCTATATTTACCTAACCTATCTCATTGCCCTTCAAGACTTAGGACACCAAGATAAGGAAAACTAAGATATTATCAAGACTTGCAGGGACATTCAGTTGGCTGCTTTTACAACATTCTGTTCCAGACCCTTGAAACAGCACCTAGATGTCGCCAGCCATTGCGCTAAATATTCCAGGAATAACAGAGCCTCAGACAGAATGCCCAGTGATGATTCCTCCCTCAGCACACACATGCACACAGACACACACAAGCTGGAGCAACCCTGTGACAGGACTGAGGCTGCCCCTTCCCCCAAGTAGGAGCAATCATCTTATGGGAATCAGGCTGCCCCCCTTCAGCTGTAGGATTGCTCTGGAGGAATCTCACAAATACAGTTTTGAAATATCAATCAGACTAGGCTTGATCTGCATTACTGACCCTGCCAGCTGTGCAAACTACCTCCTCAACTAAGCAAAGCCCCAACATTTGCCTTTGTCCTCTGCTATTTAAAACCTCAACTTCTGTCAACCTTTGAAGACACAGCTCGAACCTCTTCATGTGTCCTTCCCAGTACAGCCGTGCTGATTAAAGCTTTATCCTGACTTTCACCCCTGCTGGTCTCCTTAACTGGCATTCTGGGACAAGGGGCCAAGCCTGGTCCATTTGGGGCTCCCAGAACGTGGGCTTTCACCCTAAAACTCCATTTATTCAAGCACTCAGAGTCAGTAATTAGAGGAGTGGGTGAGCCCTGCTTCTACTCACTACTCTCTTTTGTCTCCTGTGTGACTTTGACCAAGTGCTTAATTTAGCTAGGTTTCAGTTGCTTCGCACCCAGAGGACTAAACATCATCATCTCACTTCCAATTCTAAAATTCTGAGATTATTTGAGCTTTAAGCTTTTTAAACAGAGAGGTGACTTAGATTGGAAGTAAGGTACATTTGGCACTCATTCTCTTTGGTATTCCTTCTTTTCTAAAACAAACTCAAATCTGTTTTTCATTTTTAAGCAAAAATTACACCATCATGATGCATTAACCATTTGGAAAACATAAGGGGATCACAGTAATTACCCATATGCTCACAGGCCATAGAAAATAATTAAAGTCTGTTTATCAATATGGCTAATTAAAAGCAAAAGGCATGTGTATTAATGTTTATTTTTATATTTCTTATATAAGACTCTAAAAGTTATTTTTAAATATAGCTGAGACATACTGAAGTATGAGCCCCTTTCTCAGTGTGTTCTATCATCAGACATTACAAGTGGAGATATCAGGAGGTTCAAGTACCAGGAAGCTGACTTCCTGCAAACATAGCTGCTGGTCCATTTCCGTATGTGCATTTTATGCCATCAGATGATATTTGCAGTCGATAAATACACAGTTAAAGACAGAGACATAATATACATATAGGTACATTTAAGCCTCTCCGTTCTACTAATCCAAATTAGTATTTCCACTGGGACAGGTCTGGCAGCAGTGAAGTGCAGATTGGGCACAAGGTGGGGACAATGTGTGGGATTGACTCCGTAACTTGAAAATTTCCTTCTTGGCAGTTCTGAAGTAACTGTACACTGTCGTGTCTCCAACATTCTCTATCCCTAAAAACAATTGAAAAAAGTCTGAGGTTTTTGCTTCCTACGAAGCGTATTTTGTTTTACAGTCTGTTTTAAGTTTGGATGCCAAATGAAATGCTGGTTGGGATTTTAAAGTTGTTTGAAACTTTTCACAGTATGTGGCCTTTCACTAGTCAGATAAACTCTAAGAAGCTCCCATGCTTTTCATAATATTGCTGCTAGAACCATTTTTCTAAGATTCTTTTTTATCACCTTTTTATCTCTAGTCAGGACAAGAAATGGATGCATATTGAAATTTAATTTGTTTAGGGAGTTCGTTTTGTTTAATTTGGATTTAAAATACTAACCGCAATCCAGTATTGAGAGGAGATAGCTCAAACTTCTTAATAGCTATATTCAGAAAGATTTTCATAGTCAAAATGGGGCAGGCACTAGATATTGACAATATTCAAGCAAATAATTTCAGAAAAACCCAAACTGACATAAAAAATACCCTCAAATTGGAATTATTAGAATTCAAAGCAAGATCTCAGTGAATACAGGGCTCTGTACCTTAGTACGACATGGGAGACAGGGGGAAGAATAAATAAGCTCCGGCTTTTGAGAAACTTAATTAAAAGTTATATCAAATCTGGAATTCTCCTGAACGAATTCGTACTTACTTTAATAAAGGCTGTTTCTCATGGAGAAGCAATTCTAATTTTAGAGCATGTTTGCAATTCTGTGCTGAAAATGGTCTTTCTGTGAGATCTGGTTCATTTTTACAAACACAATATATCCTGCCCACCCCCAGAACTCCTTTGGCATCCTGACAGGAGAGCATGTGCCAAAACAGTGATGGAAATGCTCTGCAGACAATAGCATTTCTTTGAACTTTATTACTACAATGTGGAACACAGCCAATGCTGTGTTAAGGTAGAAACTACGCCTACCATTTAGATGGAAAGTTTTATTTTCAATTTTTAAATTTTAACAGGAAGAGATCGGTGATTTGCAGGGTTAAAGGCTGGGGTGGAGATTTGGATGACAAAGAAGCAGCCGGGGGGTTGCAGCCAGTTCCATGGTGATTGGTTCACTCTTATTCTTTTCACATAGTTCAGAAAAACACCAGAACAGGCAGCCAAATCTGGAGGAGGGCTCTTCAGACAAAGGCCACCTCCAAAACATCAGTATCACATTGAAAATCCAAACTCAGAAAACTGCCTGGAGTCTCATCTCTCATGTGGTAAAGGAGAGAAATATAAGACAGAGGGTGATAACTGGAAATAAGTATTGCTATTTATTCTGTTCCTTGTCGTGCAAATGATATGAAAAGCAAACTAAGGAAGCATCAAGCTGTCTTATGGGTCAGGCATTGTTTAAGAGAGATGGGCCCCAACACTTCCTGAGAAAGTCCCTCAAGAGATACTGGTTTTGCCAATGTTGTGTGTTTTGCTTTCTACTGTGGGGTCAGTATTTCTCATTTTATTTCCAAATATAAACCTTCACACCGAGTTACATCTCAATACCTTTTATTTTTTATTTTGAGATCAGATCTCTCTCAGTTACTGAGTCACCCAGGCTGGGCTCAAATTTGCAATCTTCCTATCTCAGCCTCTCAGAGGCTCCCAGCACCACTATGCTTTAACTTAGACTTTTCCCTTCAAAGCGTTTATTAAAATCTCTTTCATTAAGCTGAAATACCACAGGAGCAAGGAATTGTGCCTAGCAATGGGTGTGTCTACGTGTATCTCCAGCTTGTGGCATAAAATATAAAGTTTGTCCACTTTATGTTTGTATCCGTGGGCTTGGAGACCCAGTGTAGATCATATTTCTCTTACTTCTTAGTCATGTCATCCTGGCCAAATACCTTATTTCTACTGAAATTAAATTCTCATTTCTATAAAATAGAAATCATTTTTTTCTGTCAACCTCACGTGATACCTGAGGCTCAAATGATATAATAAGTAAATTTACATCTTTAAATTCTATGCATGCAAGATGAAATTATACTGCTGTCAACATGAAATCTTTAGTTGGTGAGTTTTTTTCATGGATGTAAATGAAGTAAACTAAGTTATCCCAGGGAATATGAAGCTGGTTCTTGTCACAGGAGGAGGATGTACCCTCTTATACTATGGCTCTGTGGTTGTGTTGAGGTGACACTGACATTTTAATAATTTCAAACCTCGAGGGCTTGTGGGATTTGAACAAATGACTTGCTGTTGGTCTGCTATGTGTAGAGAAGTCAAATACTAATGAAAATGGTCAAAAGGTGATAACTGCTATATTTCCATTTATATGCATTTATGCATTTAAAATTTTATAAAATATCAGTTGTGCACAAATAAATGACTGACATTTTAAATATTCTTAGTATTTATATATTTTACTCCTTTATTTTACTAAAATCAGTAAATCCGTAATTTGCACGAATTTCATGTGCCATTGGCTCACAACATCTGGTCCTGTGCGTATGCAAAGGTGAGTCGGCCTGCGTTCTCCTTTGACTGAGCACGGGCCTGAAGACCTGGGGTCCTGCTGTGTGGTCGCTGCGCAGCCATTGGACGTATTTGAAAGTGTTTTAGGAGGAGTCAAAGATTAATTGGATAATAACAATTTAGGAATTGTGGAAGAATGAAAAATAATTCAAAAGTTCCTAACTTGGGAAATTAAAAAAAAGGCATTGGCTATAGCAAACAAGGACACAGTTGTCAATGTCAATTGAAATTCGGGATACGTAAAATTTTTCAAAAAGAGGAACGTTGAGTGTATTTTATTCTTTTTTTATCGAGACAACGTGTCTTATTTTTTCCTGATCATCTAAGAAATATACAATTATATTCTGTTTTAAGACTCAAAACAAACCACAGGGCCCCTCTCTGTCTCTCTGCGTGTCTCTCTCTCTCTCTCTCTCACCACTGCCACCCAGCGGCTTCTGACATTGTTTCTACTGAAGGAAAACATCCTGTATCCTGTTGACTTGATTCTGTAGACCTAAGCAGGCTGATACTGGCCCCGCATACGAGACATATCACCTTTTGGAGCACAAGGGTTAAAGGCTATGACATAATTAGTGCACGAATAGCCTCTAGAAACAAATACTGTATCTTAATGATTTCTTATGAAACTCCCAGCCGATACTGGAGTCCAGCAAGACTACTGTCGGTGGTGGATGAGAATTAAAATTGTAAAGCTCGTCATACGTGTTTGAATTACTGTTCTCTGTTTCCTTTGGATTCAGCAAACCTATTGTTCTATTTGAGTGTTGTGCAGCTGGGCCCATATCTCTGAGTTTCCGAGTAATGAAAGACAGGCAAGCATGGTCATTAAGGAAAAGGCGAGTGACAGGTAGACAGACAGTCACAGAGAGAAAGATAAGAAAAATGAACAGCCCAAAGTACTTCAAGGGATAAGTGAACAACTACATTTTTGTGACGCAAAAACCTGCTGTGGATACACAGCTGCCCTTGATCTTGATTCTGAGAGTGAACTTTCCTTCTCACAGCCAACGTTGTACCACATATACCTTCTTATCATTTCCAAAAACTATAAGGCACTTTAAAGATTTCTTAATGCCTGTCTTAATGTCTCCTACTGACTGAGAATTCTGCTCTGCCACCGAAACATCTTTAATCTCCTAGTTCATAAAGATTCCCTGTGCTGAGAGGCCTTCCAAGGACTCTCTCCAAGCGGAGACAGTATGTCTCTCCTCTGTGTCGCCACTGATAGCATTTTGTTGTCGTCACGTTCCACTTTTCTTGACTCCTGTCAATGTGTACTTAGTCTATTCAGGCTAATACCATAGACTGGGTATTTTATAAACAACAGAAATTTCTATCTCACAGTTACAGAACCAGGGAGTACAAGGTCACAACGCGAGCACATTCAGTCTCTAGTGAGGGCTGCTTTCTCCTGGATGGTGCTTTCTCGCCATTCTGTACATGGTGCAGGAGGGAAAGCGGGTGTCTGGAGTCTCTTCTCTAAAGGCATTAAGCCTGTTTGTGAGGGTTCAGCCTGTATAATCTAATCACCTCTCAAAGACCCCACCTCCTAACATCGCCACCTTGGGAGATAGGGTCTCAGCATGCAAGTGACCGGTGCAGCACACAGGTGTGTAGATCACAGCGTGCTGCATACCTCTTTGAATGTGTATTGGTGCCACTGCATTTGGACCTTCTTTGGTGTCAGACGCTGGGTCTTTCATTCTGTATTACAGACATTCCTTTGGTTTATGGGCGTACAGACGATCTCTACCCACCAGGAGGGTGATTCTCAGGAAAAATTAAATAAGTACGTGCTAGACCTTGAGGGCACCAGATGTGATGAGGGTTAGAGAATGAAAGCGGCTTATGTAAAAGTCTGCAGAGGTAGTCCAAAGAGAGGAAGAAAGATTAAAATGCAAAATAATGTAGCATTAACAATTTCAAATGAGTTAGAAAAGGTATTTTATCCCTAGGACCAGAGCACTGTGACAAAGGGAAATTAAAATTTCAAAAATGAAGACGTATTTAACAAGAAGATTAGAAGATAAAATTGAGGATATCTTTCAAATTAGACCAAAGCACAAAAAAAAAAAAAAAAAAAGAGACTCAGAAGAAGTAGAACTGTAGAGGTGGCATCTTGGAAAAGACCTGAAGAGAGAGCACCAGTAGCCAAGGAAGGTGGGCAGCGTCTACAAAGTGGCAAAGGTGAGGAGGTAGATTGTCCCTCGCGCCCTGCCATCTCCTTGACCTCAGACTGATGAGATACACTTTGGACCTCAGATCTGTCGCATAACAAATTTATTTTGGCTTAAGCCCTAAGTTTATGGAAATTCATTCCAGCAGCCATAGCAAATTTAAGAAGACCGTATTGCTTGCGTCGTCTGTTCCTTCCCTGATTGTTTTAGGTTGCTTGCTCAAGTCTCACTTCCTTTGTCTCTAATCTCTGATCCCTGGGACTCTGTCCTCACAGGAGGCGATCTCTGCTCTACCCTGCTCAACTATCTCTGGTCACTGCTGTCACCCCAGTCCCGTCCTTTTCCCTGAATGACAGAGCGTCACCGAGTTATCTCAGACTCTGGCTGTCCTCCTTCACTTCCTTCTACTCAATACTAACGGACAGAGCTGACAAGAACTCTAGCTCCTCTGAGCCTCTCTGGCATCAGCACGTGTTCCGTACTGTGTCTTCCCTCTCCCCCATGGGCCGCAAGTGCATACAGATGAAACTTGGTGATCTGGATCGCACTCTCTATGCAGCTTTTAGACAAACAAAAAAACCCAATGCCTTCAATTCTCTAGGTCATCTTTTGCTGCATTTTTTATGTTAGTCAGGAAAACAGCGCAGCTGGGATCTAGTTCTTGCCAATCCACAAATAATTGTTAAAGAGAGGTCTTTACTTTTAGAGTTATACAAAATTCCAAAGACCCCTGAAAACTGGGATCTTTAGTCAGATCTAAGGTTAAATGGATTTGACAGAGTAAATAATGATGGAGAGATCCCAAAGAGGGTGCCAATAGCAAAGCCCTCAGTAACAGGTGGACACCAAAAGTGGTGGGTTTGAGAGATGTGGCAGAGGTGGGAAACTTAAGTCATGTGAGAAAATACCTGGATTGATACTAATTTGCCCTGATTACACATTTTCTTCTTGCCCAAGACTAAAATCAAATTACACTCAGGTTAGCATGAAAGGAAGCAGGGAGGGTGTTCAATGGCCACAACCTTTGCCTGACCTTTTCTATGAGCAGTGGGAGGTGGCCTGCAAATGTAAACAAAACTTGCGACCAGGATTTTGCATCAGGCTGGTAAAACCTTATTTTAGGACACAACTACACTGTCAGGGATAAAGAACAAATTCTCCTGTGTCTTGTGATTCTCCAAGGTCGTTTTTACTAAAATGGAGATTTCCAAGGCTTTCTTCAGGGTTCCTACATTGGTGAAAATTCTGCCTCTTGTTTCTGAACTCAGCACGTGGCTGTTTGCTGATTAATGTTGTACCCGTGAGCTTCGCGTTTCTAAGCTGTGGGCTGCTAAACAAGACCTCAGTGAACACAGTATTGCCATTCCTAGTTTGCACTTCTAATTATAATTTTATTCATTTCTCCTTTGACACGTCTATATTGAACTTCTAGGGCAATAAGCCACTTTATTGTATGTTGAAGAGGATGGAGTCAGTGCCTCAAGGTGTGGAGAGCTGGAAGTTTAAGGTGACCTCTAAGACAAATGGAGAATGTGGTCACCAGCTTGGGTCAGGAGTACAAACTCCAAATTATTCCTCTTCATTCTAAACCTTCTATTTTTACTACTGACAAAAGTTTTTTAAAAGGTCATTTGAGTTGTAAAATAGATTGAAGAAATGTTTGACAATGTTCCATGGCTGGTGATTAATCCTTATAATAACCTCATACAGAAAATAACATTACCTTCCTATTAGTGTAACCTGTATTTCCCAAGGCTTCTTGACACTTTACAAATAAAGTGAAATAATTGCTGTTATCTTCATTTTGCTTGCTCTTGCCTACACTCGCCACCAAAGGACTTGCATGTCCGTGCAAACAAACCATCCGAAGTGACGAACCGTGTTAAGCGACTCAAGACTGAGCCCTTCAGGTGTGCCCACAATACTGGTCCAGCAAAACCCACACAGCAGCTGGGATCACTGCTCCACAGAGATGAGAAAGTCTGGGCTCTGTGAGTTGGTGAGTCATTCAAGGGCTCCAGCTTACAAGAGACAGACCCGATATCGCTGTGTACTTCGACCTAAAGTCACACACATTATCTCACTTGTGAATAACACAATGTATTTCACAATCACACAGATTAGTTTCCTTTGGCAGATAAACTGGAATTGTAGCAACTGGGTATGAGGCTAGAAAAGAAGTCTGGGGAAGAGTCAAGGTCAGAAGGAAGCCTCCTGAGATCAGAGGGCAATAGCTCCTCCAGACCACAGCCGCAAGGCCTGAAGTGTAGACAGTACCAGGCACAGCTGTCACCATCTGTCTAGAATGACTGGATGATCTAATGTGCTTAACCTTAGTCATTAGATGACAAAGAGAAATCCAGACACTAGCCGATTGTCTCCTCTATGCTAAGTACATACACCACTGTTTAGTGGCTTTCATCCGTTCATACAATCTTCTCAACAAAGCCTGGAAGGTTCTAATGCACAGAGAAGTCATCTTGCTTCTTGTGCTCTGGTACTGCCTTTGGCATAATGTAGGACTAGTAGATTTTTTTGTCTCAAATTTGAAGGGAATGGAAAGTCAACTATCCTCAACCAAATGGATTTTCTACAAAATGACCAGTGCCCTCTTAGGATGTAAATCTCATGCACCTAAGATGAGAAATCTTATAGTCATTGATATGTTAAGTGTAGTCTTCTGTTTGTCCTCTTTGAATATTAGTGGCTGTGTTTCACATTTTCTTTTTCTTCTCCCACCCTAGGATTAAGTAAGTCAAACTCTAGCCTCTTGGAGAAAGTGCTCATCTATTGTAGCTAAAACAGCACTTCTGGGAAAGCCATGACCTTAGGAAGATGGGCATTTCTGTGCATATTCTGTCTCCCTTACTTTAGACATTTACTGAACCATCTATAATTTCTGCTGATACCCTTGTCTGCTCCTCCTTGGCTCCCTCTTGGCTCCCTCTCTCAGCCTCAAGCAAGAGCTGCAAATTGCATGGGCATTCTAACTGAACCCTTCTTTCTAGCCCGGACACTTCCATGAGCTTCAGGCATCCAGGAACTCTGTTTCTCTTTACCAACTAAATTGATGTGGACAGAAGAGCATATGCCACCTACCATTTGCAGGAATTATTTCTTATGATCAGTAATTTAAAGCAATGCATCTCTCCAGCTTAAATACGTCACCCCAGGAGCTGCTGCTTCCCTGCCCGTTCCCCTGTCATCCGTGCGTCAGGCCGCCTCGGGCCCGTTAGGCATTTGGTCTTTACCGGTGGGCTGCTCCTCTTCCCCAGTGTCCTGGTACAGCCCGCTGGGGAATGAATTACTAGAAACAAAAGAGCCCTCTGAGAATACAATCTGAAGTGTTTTACTTCCAGCTTGGCAAAAATGGATATTAAATTAATTAATTGAAGCTTTGCTCAGTAAATGCTCTTTTCATAATAATAAAAATTAAAGTTAAATAACTTCTGTAGTCATGAAACATGCTCTAGGTAGCTCATAACAGTGATTTTTGTGAATGTTATTTGCCCAATTCTTTTGAAGATCATATGGACAAGACATTTTATATAATTCTGATGATATTTTCACAAATAAATCATCTGCAAAACAAGACCATACAATTACTGGGAAGACAATCGTATAACATGATAAATATAGCAGATATCATGCAATGGCAATTCTGCTTACTGACAGAAGAACAGACAAAAGTCCTCTGTTGCACCCTAATAGTGTGAAAGAGGAAACAAAGAATTCTCTGGAGGCAAATCTTATCAAAATTAAGGCTTAAAAATCAAATAGCTGCTATCTTCTTAAATTATTTTTATTAGTATATGTTTATAATTCTAGAAGTTTACAATCATTTTGGGGAGTAGTTACATGTACAAATTACAGCTTTTTTTTTTTTTTTCTAATTCCTTTCCCCTTCCCTCCTACTCTGCTCCCCTCCTCTAGTTCCTCTGTCACCATTTACATACTTGTTCATATTATTTGTCTTAATTCATGTTACAGCATATATTTACGTTGACTGGAGTTATTAGGATCCTGTACATGGCACATCTTTATTCCTCTTGTTTTCCCTCCCCCTCCTTTACTCTCATCCTTGTTTCCTCAGACCTTCTCATCGGATGAGATCTGTCCCCTTGTCCATTTCTATCAATCCTTTATAATTTTCTTGCTTGTATTTTGCCTCACTCAAATGAGAAATACCATATGGTATTGCTGAGGAAGAAATGTATGAAAAACTATTTAACATCTCTAGGCATTAGAGCTTATTGTCTGATTTATTTCATGCAGTATTACATTTTCCATGTGCATCCATTTTCCAGGTGCATTGATTTTCCTACAATGCCTTAGATTTGTCATTCTTTATAGCAGAGTAGTATTCCATAATATATAGATATCACATTTTGTTTATCCAATCATCTGTTGATGGGAGTACAGGCTGCTTCCAGGATTTAGCTATTAGGAATTGTGCTGCTATAAACATTGGTATGCATGTATTGCTGTAGTATGATGATTTAAGCTCTTTTGGGAAGATACCCAGGAGAGAAATAGCTGGGTCGTATGGAATTTCTAATTTCAGTTCTTTGAGAAACTACATACTGATTTCCATAATGGTTGTACTAGTTTGCATTCCCACCAACAGTGGAGGAGAGTTCTTTTTTTGTCACAGCCATGCCAGCGTTTGTTATCATTTGATTTCCTAGAGATTGTCATTCTTTCTGGAATAAGACGGAATCTTAACATTGTTTTAATTTGCATTTCTCTAATGGCTAGAGATGTTGAACTTTTTTGTGAATATTTATTAACCAATTGCATTTCTTCCTCTGTGAGTTGTCTGTTCATTTCTCTAGTCCATCCTTGACTGGGTCTTTAATTTTAGGTGGTTTAATTTTTGTTTTTAGTTCTTCACATATTCTAAGTATTAGTCCTCTGTCTGAGGAGTAGTTGGCAAAAATTTTTTTCCCATTCTGTAGGTTTTCTTTTCACTCTGCTGATTGACTGTTTTGCTGTACAGAAGCTTTTTAGTCTTATATAATCCCATTTATTGAGTCTTGCTGCTATTTCTTTTAAAAGGAGACTGATAGAAAGGCAAAAAAAATCTTAATTTTGTTGTCCTCTGCCTTGTACATATTATTCGCATACCCTGGGAAATCTGTAACTACTGGTTCTTGAGAATTTATTACACCTGGTGAATTCCATGGGCCATGCTCCAATATACCTCCAAGTCATTTGCTTAATTAAGGTGTTATGATAGACTGGGCAGACATTTCTTGGTGATTTATGATCAGTCGGGAGAGCTTAAGTCTTGAAGCACAGCTGTGAAAATATGCAGTTATGTTTATATAAAAACTAGTTAAATTATTATCTTTTCATGTGTTGATCAACCAAAACTTGAAAAGGCACATCGTTGTGGTTGACAAGCTGCATTTACAGTTTTGATTCTTTTCCTGGTCATTAAAGCCATCCACAAATAAGAAGTAAAAAGCACAGCTCTGAGCTGGACACTTCTTTTGCATTCCATATTTGGAATCCGGGTTAATTGAAGAAATTTTCTAAGTTATTTCTGGTTAGCACTGGGGTCAGTTACCATCATTTGTAGGCAGAGAGCTTTATGGGACAAACATCATAAAATGTTTACAAAGATCTTTTTTTAATCCCAATAGGTTTAGCTGAATTCTACCTGCAAATGGTGGAAGGGGCAAGATAGTGCACTGACTGTCTATAAAATGTCTTGGAGTCATCAATTCAAAGTTTATCACTTGCATTTTTCACAGAAATTTCCTGTTGTGTTGTATTTTTTTTTTTAACGTGTACTGAGTTCATAGAAGATTCCAGGGTCTCTAGCAAATGTTTCCCAAATGTAACAAAGATTTTAGAGATGCTTTTTAAAGTTCTTTTATGAGTGGACTAATTTCTTTCCTTGCATCTCAGCCAGTCCATCTTTTGGGCTAACCTATAAGACTGAAGTCTTACGGGGATTTAGGAAGGAAGAGCGAATGGTACACAATGAGTTCTATTCAGACGGGAAGGGAAAATAAAAGCAAAGCTTATCCCTTCTTTCTTGGAAATCATGGAAAAAGATGGAAGGTAGAAGTGGACCAAATGGGCTCTTTATTCCAGCCTTCCCGTCAGACACCACATGCAGAAGTCTTTGGAATGTAATAGTATTCACGGGGCAGCAGACTGATACTGGAGGAAGAGCAGACTTTCCTGGGCAAATTTTGGGGCACTGCAGACCCCTAGAACAGCCTATAAAAAACATGTAATTTACTAGTAGTTCCACAGTTGGATGTGTAGTATAAGTTAGAATACGATTCAGTCTAAATGTATAATCCTTGGTCTTCCCATGATCATTCCTGATTTTCCTTTTTTTTTTTTCCTTGAATTTAGAAGCATATAATGCTTGTGTTTGAAGAAAGAGAAATATAATTGACGGTGAGTGTACAGTGTGTCTTTTGTCGCCAGGGACACTTGTTGGGACCCTCAGAGGGAAGAGTTGACTTCTAACATGTCTGTAGGTCAAGGTGACAGAATGGGGAGGGGCGGGGGTCAGTGATAGCCTTCAAAAGGCGACAGAGTTGAAGGCTGAGCGTCACCTCTTTGGAGCTATTGTTGGAGAAATGCAGAAATGTAGAAATCTTGATTGTTCAAAAAGTTTGTGGTGTTGGTTTAAAATGTCAAAGAGAGGATGTAGATGAACAATTCAAAGTAGCAGACATTAATTAAGCCCCTACTATATATGTGGCACAGTCTGAGCAGTTGGTACACAGACCATAACAGTAAAACAAGATACAAGACGATGCATTGAAAGTGATTTTTTTCCCCGTTTAAAGCAGCTTCTTTCTTGTTCTAATCTTTGTAAAACTAGAGGCAAAATCTGTACCTGTGTGAAGGAGATATGGCACGGAGCTCTCAGGAAGGATTGAGCAACTTAATAAATTCGCAGCCCCTTTCACCTTGTCACAATCTCACTCTGCACTGCAGTATCTGTGGCCTTTATCACATATTATGCTTCTCTTATTTTCTTTATACCCTTATCCGGTTCAGCCTTCTTTGCCAGCCCTTATGCAACCCACACAAGCAGAATTCTCCTTGGACTCTTCAGCTCAAACATAAATTGAAAAACAGGAATTTTGGCAATGAGCTGTTGGACACATTTCAGTGTACTCATATCTCACCCAACTAAGTCAAAGAGACCAACTCGTTTTTACTGACAACCTAAAGACAAAGGCACTCGGGGTTATGAAAAAGGTGTAATTTGAAAGTACCTTAAAGGGGGTTGTATAGGGACAAAACAAATGGCAATGGAATTTTACTGCTTTTAGGAAACAAAAAAATTAGAATTTTAGACTATTAAACCTCGATTGCTTGGAAAATAATTGAGTCTTCATTTATCCCCTTTAGAGAAGAGCAAAAGATACTGAGTTTAATTCTCCAAAGAAAATTAGCTGGGGAAGGGAAATGTGTTCTTAGGAATTTCTTCCAAAGGAATCGATGGCACATCCTGCCGGCCTGCACCAAGCTAGATCGGCCTGCTTCCTTGCCTGGGAGTCCAGTTCTGTCCTGTGCTTCCTGTTGCACTGGAAGGTGCCAGAGCCAGCTGGGAGTAATGCTGGTGGTGGTCCCCGAAAGGTGTCCAGGGACCAGGGCTTTAGAGAACTGGGATGGGGCTTTCTCTCTGGAGAGATAAATGTGTCTAAAGTAGGCTTTGCTAGGTATTGAGTCAGGAAGACTGTGGAACTTGAAGATGACAGATTCACTTTTAGCTCCTCTTTTAGATTGGATCTCTGAAAGACTGTGCAGACTATTGTTTTAGATGGTATTGCACCCTTATGTTTGTGTCTATGTCTGTCTCTGTCTGTGTCACTGTCTCTCTCTCTCTCTCTCTCCATTCAAGAACTACTTATGAGGGCACAGTGAGAAGGCAACATATACAAGTCAGGAAAAAAGGCTCCCACCAGAAACTAACTCTACTGGCACTTTGGTCTTGGACTTCTGACTTCTGAAACTGTGAGACAATAAATTCCTGGTGTTGTTTGCTCCATACGGTCGATGGTGCTATGTTATAACAGCCTGAATTCACAAATGCAACCGTAGACACAACTCTCACCCTCACATCTACAGCATACTGCGTTGTATATGGTGAAATATGAATCTTTTCTTTGTGAAGCCACTGAGATTTCAGGCTTTATCTCTTACAAGAGCTAATGTTTACATTTTTAATACAAAGACCAGGCAAAGCTAATCAAATGTGTGATAGCCCTTTTTTCAAAGTGTACAAGCTGGGTTTTTATATGCAAATCTTACCTTGGTGCCAAAGGTTCCTCTTTAAATAGCTATTTAAAAAAATAAGAGTTCCTACTTAAACTAATTAACTCTTTCCAATGTTTAGTGAATATTGGGTCATTTCATTCTCATAGAAATCAAGGAGGTAGAATTATTGTTTCACAAATGAGAACACTGACGTGCAGAGAGTTTGAGCGGCTACCCGAGGTTGTGCAGCTAGGAACAGCAGGGTTAAAAAACAGTCATTTTGTCTGCAGAGTCTCTGCTCTCAAGCAGTACCCATAGCAATTCAGTTATCTTTGTAGTCCATGTTTTATTTATTTTCTTCAACCTACATTAAGACTATGGTTTTACATAGTCTGGGGATGAGTTAAGAATATTACAAAAAGTGAGAAAACTTTATCTGGAAGATAATTATAATTTATTTAATTCTAACACCAGAAATTACCTCAAGAAATCTCAATCGTTCATTGCCCAAAATGTGCTCTGTAGATTTAGGATAAGAGGTCAGAAGCCCAGAGTCTGAAAGCCTTCTCTCTACGCTCCAAGAACTATTCAAGTATGAGACATAACTTGGATGGAAAATCTGTGGGGACAGAATCTTGCATTTTATGCCTAATTTTTTACTTTACACTTTGCACATTAAAGGTCACAAAAAAATTTCTTAGTGAAAAATTTACTTCATATTTGTAACTCCAAGTTGATAAAACTTTTCCAAACATAGTTCTTTCCTGAAATAATGTAATCCCTTTTCCCCATTCTTTTTCCACCTGAGGTTTATGTGGCTAAATTTATATTGTTTTATCTTTCAATGTAGTTGATCTTTTGTAATAACATTTTATGTGCTTTGGTTTTCAACCATCTTATTCTTTAAGTTTATTATTTTATTAAGGTATGGTCAGGTGTATTTGAATTCACCAAGTGATAGTGGAACAGTAAGAAATCACAGGGCTCAGATTCAGTCGGACAAAAAGCCTGCTCCAACATAGCCCGTGAGCTTCAACAGGTCAGTTCTGCACTGGGATCACTTTCCAAATCGCTAAAATAGAAGTAATAAAATCTGCCTCCCAAGACTGTTTAAAGGACAATTACATTGTTTGAAAATGTGGTATTGTAGTGGCTAAATTCATGATAAGAGTTTTAAAGCTACCTACTAAATTTTCCAGAAGTTTTACTATACCTGGCAGATTTTTGTCCAGCAGAGGCAAATAATTTGGTGGAAAATTTAACCCAAATGTTATTATGTACAGATTTGTAAGATATTAACCAACTTTGTATATATCCCAGAATATCTGAATGGAATATTTCTTTATTAAATTGACTATAAATACCTAGCTCCACAAATATTCTTTGAATTTGTCTTAATACTTAATTGAGCCCTCATTAATTAATGAGTTGAACAAATTCCATGACATGTATTCATCCTAAATTTGCATAAAAGTCCTAATTTTATCTTTTTGAGATTATACTTTAGCACTAGGAAGAAAAGTTGTATAGTCAAAATATTAGCACTTTCCATAAGAATGATTATATTAGTTAGGGTTGAGTTACGAAAAATTAGCTACTCTAGAAAATCCAAATACAATAGGTTTAATGCTAAGATTGAGAAGCTTATACAATGATGGGAAGATGGAAGTAGAATCACTGAAGAAAGCCACAGTAGACAGCCTCAACCTTAACACTAAAGAGAGTGGCTCCCTGTCCATTGTCCGGACTTCTGAACTTCTAGAAATGTCTCTTCAACTGGCATAGTCTGCGACAATGAAGACAATAGTTTTCTAGTGAAGCATCACATCTGACCCATCTTCCTACAACCACCTCAAAAATGATAGACAAAATTAAATAACCTCTAAACAGATTTCAGCAGGCTGAGAAGTCCCAAAGACATTCTTCAATCTGAAGGTAGATGAGCACCAGATCAGAAGCGAAAGAACAAGAGTTCCAATTCCAGCTCAGCCTTGAAGTATGTCTCTGGATAACATCTCAGACCCCGTCATTTCACCACTCTAGGCTTCAGTTTTCACTTCAATAAAACAAGGAAAATCATGCCATGCCTAAGAATCACCCTGAGACTAACATGGAAAAATATTTTTAAATATGTGAAAACACCACCAATGTTTAGATCCTCACATCTATGTAAAACACTAGTATGTTTTCAGCTTAGTTTGAAGAGGCGTCCAGTACTAGGTTGGATTAGGGACAGACAAAAATGGAAAATCAAAAAATGGAGCTAGAGTACTTGCAGCGTTCACACATAATTTTAACATTCTTCAGAAATGGTCTGCAAAATTTGGAGCTACCTGTCTAATATGTATAAAGAAAATGTTTCTGAATGTTTTGAATGTAGCCAAAGAATGTCTAAAACAAGATTGCCAACAGATGTATGGAGAATAATAAAGGAAGGCTCAGAATTAGGATAATTAGAGGAAAATACATGTATTTGAAAAAAGGAAAAGAAATATAATTTTCAGATGCAGAAAAATGAAATTTCAACCTAATATAAATTGCAAAAATACACATAAAACAAACGTTTGTGTATATCAACGATTCTAAAGTGGATGAAGTTTGGGGAAGGGGTGTTGCCTATTGAAAATCCTTGCAGCTTTTAATAGCTTTTATGTTTTCCAAAAGGGAGCATGAGTTAAAACCACCTGAGAAACTAAAGTTTAAGGTATTTGATCTTTGACATAATGGATTATGTAGCTTTAGATAAGTCCCATAACTCACTTGGGCCTCAGTTTACTCATATGTAAAATGAGGATATGATGAAATAGTTTATGTATGAGATATATGTGCTTATGAGTAATTCAAATTTATATTTATAAATTTCAAGTTTTCTTTAGTTATGATAATAACTGTGATAAAAAAATGAAGTAAAACACTGTACTTTCATGACAATCGACCCATCCTAGCAAGTATCACTGGTCTTAGAGTAGTAGTGCCTGTAATTTCTCAAGTCTAGACTTTTCATTTGAAAATAACAGTGCTTACCAGAAATCCCTGGTGTATTTATCTTATGATAAATAAGAATGAAATGATGGAGGAAGGAAAAAAAGAGTACCTGGTCTTAAGATTAACTATAATCAACAGCCGTTTCCTTGGAATGACTAAATTTCCCCAATATTAATGGTATCTCCTAGAGCTGTAAGAAGATATGGCACATGTATCTTTTGGATATAGCCCATCCAAATGTCTCCACCACCAGTGTATCACTAGCCCAAGGCAAAGTCAAAACTCAAAATTCAAAGTAAAATTTTCACTGAGTGCCATCTTAGTTACTTTTCTCTCATTGCAGAGACAAAATACCCGACACCCAAAGTTAAGGGAAGATTTGGCTTATAGTTCATAGAGGTTTCAGTCCACAATCAGCTGGATCCAAGGCAGGATGGCATGGCAGACAGGCAGAAGGCAGCAAGGCAGGCAAGAGGTGCCAGCAAGGGGCAGGCAAGCCTCTTTCTATCCCTTATATCTTGTGCAGGCTACCAGGATTAGGGCAGTGACAAACTAATCAGTGTATTGATTTAGCAAACACATGACCTTAATCCCACGTCATACACTCTAGATTCAACCACCCCTGAAAAACCTCCATCTATGACCTCATGAGGCTTTGAAGGGATATCTAGATACAAACCATAACAAGTACATATCACTTCTACACCTAATAAAGTCAAAATTCATAAGTCAAACTATTATGACACAGAGACTATCTCTAGTCAAATTTATGAAAACAAATAAAATGATGATGTCCTGAGTTTGGGGGCAGGAAAGAACTGTGGAGGTGCTCAGTGAGCATAGAGTTTATTTTTGTCTGATGGAGGAAGTTCTGAACTTCGTGTAACAATGTGAATATACTTAACACTACTGAGCTATACATTTAAAGATGGTTAAACTCTTAAACAATGTTATATACACATTTTACCATTAAAAAACTAACGTATAAAAAAGGCAAAATTTTATTTGTAACTGTGAACTCTCACCACTAGTTTTGGGAGGTGTGATATTTTGGATATGGTATGTCCCCAGAGGACCATTGCATTGACGCCTCAGTTACTGATTGGCTTTGGGAGGTAGTTTAATCACGAGAGCTCCAGCTTTACAGCAGATCAATCCATTGAGGACATCACAATTCTGTGGCATGATTGGAAAGTGATAGAAACTTAAGAGATAGGACTTAGTTGACGGGGGTAGATCAGGGGGCATGCCCTTGGGAATTATATCTGTCCCTGACTACTTCCTCTCTGGCTCCTTCTTCCCTATTTCCTGGCTGCAATGCTATGAGATTTGCTCCACCACCCTTTTTCACCACAATATTTTGCTTCATCTCAGATCCACAGCAGTGGAACCAGTCAGCCACGGACTGAAATCTTTGAAACCGTGAACCAAAATAAGTCTTTCCTCCTTTATGTTGTTTTTGTCAAGTATTTGGCCACAGTGATGAAAGACTAATGTGGGAGGATATTATTGTGGAATTTTAGATAATCTGTTGTCAGTTTTTATTGCATTACAGGTTTGTTTTCCCACTGTGGGGGGGGGGACTAAAGGAGGTTGGAAGTCTAAGCATCTTGTTCAGTCCCTTCCAGGGGATAAAGTGCAAAGCAATCCAGAAGACCTTGACTTTGTTTGATGAGATCTATAAAAACTGTGCTGCCATTTCTTCCCGCTCTGTCCTGTCTCCCATGCCAATTTGCTCTCCAAAAAGAAGAGTGGAAAACACAGAGAAAGAAATACTTCCAGTTATCCTACTGCATTATCTAAATAAAGGAGAAAAATTATTGTATTTTAGTCTGACAATATACTCTTTGACCTTGGGTTATAAAACATTGTTTACCCTCACAGTATCTGGCAAAAAATAGACACCTTGTAATTCTCTTTTCAATAGGCGAAATTTCAGTAGACCATGTTTGCCCATCTGGAGTTCAGAAAGGAATCAAGCAAACAGGTTTAAGCACATTGTGAAGGGAGAAATATGGCACCTGACTCTGGGGCTAGACAAGGCCTAGTTCAGTACCAGATTCTGTCATCCCATCCTTTGGCTTCCCAGGGAGCAATCTACAGACACAAATCCTCAAGAATGTCTCCCTGGAAAGGTGAATCCAAAACTGGTCTTCTAAAGCGAAGTTGTAGAATGTTTCCTTCTCTGCCCACAGTGTGATACAGAGATGAGATAAAACACTACAGACCTGTGGGTTCCTAATGGAGTCTATTATTTTACTGAAGACCTGCAAGAAGTGTCTAATGAAACATACTTTAGGAATTACTTCCATGTTTTCCATTAATTTATTTAAATGAACATTTGTTTAGTAACAAAAATCTTACATATAAAAGAGACAAAGTGTTATCCTTGGTCTATAATCAGATAGTTGCTTATACGGTAGGTGTCTCAGTTACTTTTCTTATTGCTGAGACAAAATGCCTGGTACCCAAAGTTAAAGGAAGAAAGGTTTATTTAACTGATAGTTTGTAGAGATTTCAGTCCATAATTGGCTGGAACCAAGGCGGGGTGGCAAGGCAGACAGGCAGAAGGTAGCAAGGCAAGCCAGGGGCCTTATCAACTTCTCTCTGTCCCTTGTATCTTATCCAGGCTGCCCGCCTTCAGAGTGGGCACCACTCCCACCCTTAATCCCAGCACCCTTAATCCCAGTATCATACCTTCGGTACCAACAGAACTATGCCACACCAATCAGTGGGCTAATTTAGAAATCACACACTCTAGATCCAGCCACCTCTGAAAATGCCCCACCTATGACCGCATGGGGGGACATCTAGGCACAAACCATAACAGCAGGATTTAAAGGCATCTCACATGTTAGCCCTGACTCACTAACTGTAAATACATTTGGAGTGTGATACATAAATATTATGTAAAATATATAGATAGTTTTCTCTTGTTGCAAGTGCTGATTTTCCACTGATAGAAATTTTATTCAGTGTGGTGGTATCACATACAGTTCATTAAACTCTCTGTGGATTCTGACTTCCTACTCATGACAGTGTCTTGTAATATATCAACACAAAACCCCTATATTTTTTTTCTAGAGCTGCCATAAGTACCACAAAATGGGTGGCTTAAATCACAGAAAAGTATTCTCTTACAGGGGTAGAGGTCAAAAGTGAAATCAAGGTATTTGTAGGGATAGCCTCCCTCCAAAGACTGTAATCGATCTTTGCCTCTTCTGGGTTCTGCGGTGCTGCGCGTTTCTTGGCTTGTGGCAACATCACTCCAACTCCTGCCTCTCTCTTTGAATCTCTTTATTTCTTGTGTTGCTGTGCCCTATATTCTTCTTATATAGACACCAGTTATTGGGATTTTGCGTGCACCCTAAGGCCAGAATGTTTTCAGCTCAAGATCCTTTTTTTGTGTACCAATATATCTGTAAATATTCTATTTTTAAATGAGGTTCCATTCTGATGTTCCAGGTTGCTATGGTCCAAATGTTTCTGGTTCTGTCAAATTGGTGTGTTGAAACCCAAACCCTAGTGTGATAGTATTAAGGTATGAGGCTTTAGGAGATGAATCACAATGTTCCATCCACATGACTAGAAGCAGCCCCTTGATGAAAGAAGCCCAAGGGAGCTTGGTTACCACTCTTGCCTTGTGAAGACACAGCAAGAAGGCAGCATCTGCGAAGCAGAGACCAAGTGCCCCCAGCCACCAAATCTATAGCACTTTGATCTTGGACTTCCCGGGCTTTACATCTGTGAGCAATAAATTCCTATCATTTATAAATCACTCAGTCTGTGGTACTTTCTATAGCAATCCTAAAGGGCTAAGACAAAGATGTCTATAGAATCTGAAGCAAATTATTCTAAACTCTAAGCCTCCTTTTCACTAATTTCTATTTGATTAATGATACCTGGGGTTTATTTAATTATAAAGACATTTATGGTAAATAGCTGAGATTTTCATTAGAAATTATATATGTCTACCAGCAGCCAACAGGAAGTGTGGGTCCATAGTATGGAGCAATAGAAATCCTACCTCATCCCTATGTTCAAGGGAAAAAAAAAAAGACATGGAGACATGAAATGAGACATTTTGGGTTTTTGTTTTCATGGGCTTTTCATATACTTTAATATTTTATTTTCGGTTTTCTTCATACCATATTTTTAATTTTAGTATAACTGAACATTTTGTTGCCTTCAATTTACTACTGTTATTTTTTTACACCAATTGTTTTTGTGTGTATGTGCGGTGCGAGTTGGTTTTAGTTTTCTGGTTTGTATACATGCTTATAACCTAAGAAGGTCAGTTTTTTCCCTAGGAAGGTAAAACTATCATGATTTTGAAATTAAAATAACAGAACTCCTGTATGACATGCCTATGTGTCCATGCATGGGCCTTAGGAATAAGATCAATGATGATAAAGGTCATCCTTGATTTCAAAGTGTTCACGGACTACAAAGTAGTCTACAGTCTTACAGCAAGACACATAAGCACACACCAGGAAGCGTGTTGCACTCTACAGAAGGCTTCACCAGCAGTGATGGCTCTGGAGTGACCGAACTTGCAGAAGGAAGTCCGAGGAGGCCACTGCTGCTCTGTCTCTGACTCAACACGATGCCTGGCAGCACAGCACGGACCGCAAGGACCTTCACTGCTCCTTCCCTCTTCTGAACTTCCCTCAGAACATTTTGTGAATCTGGGCTTTCAGAGAAAAACCTATACAACTTTGAGGTTGTGTCTGCAAGGGAAGTAGATTTTTAAATTTTATAAATATTCTTTCCATTTTGTTACCTAATCATTAAGTAAAGCTTCTATATTCCTTGGTGGTCAGCTTTGCCTGCGCGTAAACTCATCGTTGCACAGGTTTCTTCCCACAAACTCCACTGCTCATCTCATTTGCATTTTGTATCACATGTAACTGCACACATGTAGTCATGGCAAAATGAATTGCTTTTCTCTCTGCAGGATGTGGCTGGTCCAGTGTCCCTTCTTGCTTTGCTAAGTTGGATCTTAATGATGTCTCGAATCTCAGCTGAATCAGTGCATTCGGCTCTCTTGTGTATGGCTTTAGTTGCATGTTATCCCTGGTATCATTATCCATTTAACTTCCTAAGCCCATACTGTACTGGGGGATATTGTCTGCATAAGGAGATACTATGGAAATGAAGTGGGAAAAGAATGAATGTCAGCATTTCCGGTTAGAATAGCCTGATAATCGTTAAGCATACACTTTTGTGCCCTCCAGTGTACATACATAATTATTAGATACTATAGTTTAATTATAATATATATTACAGTGTTAAATTTAATATATTATAGAAATTATATATATATATAATTTTTTAGTACCTAGGAACCATAGACAACAAACTGCTATCCACTTACATTGCTGAATTATACTTACATGAAACTTGTGCCAGGACAAGTTCTGTGGTAAATAATTAAAACCAACTATCACACTTGAAAAAATAAACCTGTTCATGATCATGGCTGGTGACTACTGAGCATGCCTCCAACTAAATCTTGTCCCCATCACCAGCTTTCTTCAGAAGATCAAAGTTCACTAAGTGTCTTCCAGATACCTATTTTCTTCACATAAAATTCTGCATTTAAAAAAAAAAAACTGGATCAGGAATTATATTCTTTCAGTTATTAACTAGTAATTCACTTGAAGAAGTATATAAGAACGGGGAGAAAATGAAAATTACGTTACTCTTAGATGAATTTATGAAGAGCCCCTTGTCTCTCATGGTGTAAAAAATTGAGCATGTATATTTTCCATAACTGGGCTGGATTCAGCCACCAAGGCTTGGTTCTGTGCCATGAGATTCTGCCTCTTATTTTGTTTTTCTCTTTAACAGAGTCAATTTGACTGTAGGAACCAAACGCTTTGTCTTGCTGTCTCATCATATTGGTACAGTAAAGTCAGACAAGGAAATGGCAAGGGGATAAGTCTTGAGTTTGTGTATCCGTTAAAAGAAGAAACTCCCCATTAATACTCAGACTGTGAAGATAAAGGAATTTCCATCCTAATCCCAGCTACTTCTACCTGTGCAATCTTCAGGAAGTTTCTGAAAATGTTGAGGTTTGGCTTTGCATTATAAAGTGGGAATAATTATGTAATCTGTGATTACCAGGTCCCAGTGGTGTGCTTTTAAAAAAAGAAAAGAATAACTGAAGGGAGTGAAGAAGTCACTTAGGGTATGGACAGAGTCCAGGTACTCTTTGAGGAGTAATGAGGCACCTGGCACTAGCACTGGTGGAGGCCATTATCATAATCCAGCCTGCAGGACGGAAGACAGCTCTTACATGAACACGGGAGTGTGCAGATAGGAGCAATTGTCCAATGGAAGCAGCCGTCTGAGGAAAGGTTCCACTTCCAAATCACTGCCTAGCAGAGCGGTGAGGAATAAACACTCCTCGGATTCTGATCTCCTACCTTTTGATCCACGGCAGTGTGTATTGGGGCTGCACTCAGCAAAAAACCAGGGGGTAAAGGAGAGAGACCAAGGCCAGCAGCTTCCTGTACAAACTTCAGGTCGGCAAAGGGTGGATGTGGAGTGGCAAATGGAGATTTTTTCAGCATCTCCCTGTTTTAGATGCTTGTTGTTTGCCCAGGATCATTTCTATTGAGTATATTTCTCCTTAATAAAATTTTAATGAGGCTGAAATAGTAACATGCCACTCCAGTGACCATGACCAGACAATTGCATCTCCCCGTCCTGTAGCAAATTAATCAGATTCAACCTTAACATTTAGAACAGAAGTTTTAGAGAAGAGAGACCCTCTTTTAATTTGGATTATGACCCTCAAGGACATAGACTTGTTCCAACTAGAGTCATTTTTCCAACCAAATAGAAAGAGCTGACCCGACTATGGAAGCAATGCAAAGAAAGAAGACAGAGACACAGTTCCGTGATGAGTGTGCTTACGACCCTGTGTCTAAATGTATCTTACTATAGCTCTACTTTTTAACTTTTTAACATTGAAGTGGTTTTGGCATATCTATTAAAATTTATTTTTATGAAAATAGATAAAAAGAAACATCTGTGACATGAAGGTTTTCTATCTGGTGTTGGAAGATTTGAAAGTGTAGCTAGGAGCTGTGAAGTATCCAGAGGCTAGCAAGAGCAGGATGTCTGTCCTGCTGGCCCGGGACTCAGAGGAAGGCTTTACAGCATCACCACAGTCTTGCCCCAGTGGGACTCGGGACCATGGCGAAGGAGCTGCCCCGAATATGTGGAGGTTGCCAGGCTGGATCCACAGTGAAGACTGTACAACGGGAGCAAAACTAGAGAAGACATACGATCATTGTTGAGCTACTGCCTTTAGCACGGAGAGCGAGGAGAAATATTCTGGCATTTCCTTCCCTTCTATCTTTTGGATTCCAGTGCTCCCCTATACCACTGGCTAAATCCAATAGATTGTCATTTGGTGAAGGAAACCTGGACCACCTGATTAGCAAAGGTTAGACTCCACCATGCAGAGCAGAGCAGGAGAGGGGGCACAGGATGGCTTTGAGAGTAAGTAAACAATAGGAGTCGCCCAAGAACATAAATTCTCTTCCTCTGTCCTTCCAAAATGTGCTACTAACTTCAGTAAAGAATGTATAACTTATTTTTGTTCTCAAAGCTCAGAGGACATGATCTCTGCTTAGACGTTTCAGTGGATTATTAAGACATTGTGGTTGTATATTCAGTTTTATTTATAATTTTGCCATAATTTCTGAGCATAATATATTATGACAGAAAAACATGAAGGTTACTTAGAATCTAGTCACATTATACTCCTTGCTCTTTTTCATTAGAGTATATTTTCCTGCCCTCGCTCATGTTATTCGTTCTACGAGGCTGTCCTACCAGCACTGGGACTCAGCTTTGTTCCAGCTGTCTTTCTTAAAATCTTACCTTCGTATCATAAATCACGTACTATTTCTTCAAAAAGGTACATTGGCTTACTGACATCTTCTCTTTTCTTTCTTGAACTTTCTATTGCTCTCATAGCACTTAACAAATTGAATCTTATGTTTCACATATTGAAATTTCTCTCATATTCACTGATAATGGATTATGAGTTTGACAACAAAGAGTGCTTTCCTCAGACTGTATCCTGGAGACAGGTTTAGATGAGCCCTACTCTTTGCTCAGAGCTTGATAAATGTAAGATATAGGAGATGGACTTTTGGAACGGTAACACAGAGTCCAAAGTTCTATTGTTTTCTATGTCACATTAGTGTGACTCGCGGAGTAAAATGGCTCAGCTTTCTCATCTGTACAGTGAGATTAGGTTAAATGGATTCCAAGGTCCTGCCTGATCCATCCTTAATACATTCCTTTCAGTTAGATAAAACTAGTAAGCAGTAAAGTAATTCCGATCCATAATTTCTACTTGGGAAAAGTGACTATTCCATGGTTTTACTCTTGCTCAGTTCTTTCTCCAGACTTTCTGTGGAGCTGAAATTTACAACCTTGAGAAAGAAATATGAATGCTTAGATAGTCCTCATTCTACTTTTTCTTCTTTTATGGTTTTATGCTGATGGTTGCTTATTTTACACCAAGAAGCACCTGATTTTATAAACAGTATAGCAAGCAATGAAATAATAAAATATTACAAAATACTACATCCTATAAAGGGGTACTATTTCTAATGGAGCCACAAAGAATGAAGTTCATAAATTCTAGTTTGTCACTTATGATGGTAAAATAGGTATCTATATAATATATGTGATATGGTGGGGCAACTGAAGTGGTTTGGGCATATCTATTAAAATTTATTTTTATGAAAATAGATAAAAAGAAATGTCTGCTGTAAGCAGTCACATAAAAATGCCTAAATACAAAAGCAAGCACAAGAGTATTCAGCAGAGAATTTTGAGACTGAACAACCAACTTTCAGGCAAATCTTGCGTAGTACATAATTTTAGCCCTTTATTATGCAAAGCTGCCAATTCAATTTTACAATGCAAAGAAATGTTTGGCACGATTATCAAGTTATATTTACCATTCTGCAGATCTACTAAGTGATGCACTATCTTGAAAGAGTCTGTTCAAATTACCTCTGAACACACTTTTAGATCCTCATTGGTAAGCGAAAGTTGACAGAGTAAAATGTATTATTTCTTAACTAGCATCAGCATGTGAGACTTTCGAAAAACTGGAACAGCAAATGATGATTCAGTTGCAGAACCAGACAAATAATTTCCAAATCAACAAATTCAAACAGGGAAAGAGTTGCTGATTTTACATGAATTGCCATATGTTGCCACTTCCTTTCACATGTGCCTGGGCAGAAAAACTGTCATAGAATTTTTCTCATACAATAAAATACTTATTTCAAATCTCTGTCTTCTAACCTGCATCATACCTTTTAAGGAGAGAGGATATTAGGATCTCAGAAGGTCTGTTGCTAAACCTAAATGTGAAGTTTTGAAATCCAAGTTGGAGAAACAGAGAAAGCACTAAATTCTGGGTCCCCATTCCCCTTCTAGCTTCCCCCCT